>JAODJX010000002.1:25426657-25442098 GCA_026776945.1 Isichthys henryi
AAATTTTCTTTTGATCTGTGGCCCGGGCCCCCCCCAAAATTGTGTTGTTGCCCCCCTGTACCACAAGACCCCCCCCCCCCCCCCCCCAAGTCAGCTGTGTGAGTGGATTGGGTATCACTGTCCCAGTTGTGTCAGGTTGGGAGAAGAGGTGCAGGGCTCTGAAAATGCCTGTGTAATATATGGGTGCGGGGGGGGGGCACCTCAAGGCCTCTCATGGCCGGGGTCAGTGTTAATGGAGGTAGATCTCAGAGGCCACGTAACGTTAGAAAGATGCTCCCGAGCGTGCCGCATGGCGGGCAGATCCCCCTCCCCGGGGGGGGGGGGGTCACGTTATGCAGATGCTCCCACAATTCTCTGTGGGCCGGTGGACAGTTTCAGATGGGGAGGGGGGCAGCTGGTTAACCAGCTCGACCCTTGTGGACCACACACATGCACAGGCTGGCCCAGAAGAGGCCTCCTACGTCCAGGCATGCAGCTCACAGAGGAATGTTAGAGTAGCGCACATGTTCGCATTCCTGCCGCTAGCGTTGCGTGTTGATGTTCCTGCTCCCTCCATGCGCACAGCGATCGCGGTACCAGAGTAGCCTCTTCGCTGTTAGCATGTTCACCCTCTACCACCAGCATGGATTATTCAAATTCTTCACATATTTTTTTTTCTTTTGCATAGTTCGTGAGTTGACCTTCACAGCAGGACCACCAAGCTCTTCCTGTAGCACCTGCTATCAAGGGACAAGTTGAAGATTCAGAGCTTCCCTTTCATGTCGCCTGCTGGCCTCTTATCCAATCACGTGTGTGCTTTTGTCATTGATGCAGGAATCCAGGAGCAGGTCCCCACGACTCCCATTTACCAGCCCCAGTACCGCATTGGTAAGGTGAATGGGAGAATGAGGTTCTTGTAAATAACCAGCCAATCACAAAAATAACCGTAGCAGATTAAAGGACAGCACACACTAAAGATTACATTTTCCGCCAGGATACGTGTAACATGCAGTATGGATTCTACATGTTGTCACTGTCATTTCTGTTGCTGCTTATGTCAGGGTTCCCAGCCGGGAGGCCGTGGCCAACTATGGGCCACTGCGAGGACTGAAGTGGGTCACGCATTTATGAGATTGCTGGGTGGTGGCATAAATCAAAATTTTACGATATATTGCTATTTTTTCGGCACGTTTATATTGATTTACTTTGATCGTATGTTAAAATGAGGGCTTTGTTAAAGTTTTTTTTACTGGAAACCAACAGCATTCCTTCCTGGTTGTAAGCAGTACGAGAGCTGCAGTCGTGATGTTACACAGAAGTTCAGAATCTACAGCTAAAATCGAACCGTTCAGTTAGGGGCGTCTCATGAGAAAGCCGATGGAGGGGAAAGACGAGGAATCATCGTTTCTTGGTTCATTGCGTTTTAAAACATTGTTAAAAATAATGTAAGTTGCAGTATATGTGTTATTTTGTTTAGGGGCAAAACCTTAAAATGAGGGTCTATTCACTTAAGTGCATGTTTAATGGTTCTCAGGCTAGAGATTTTACAGCCATTTTCCAAATAGGTGTTAGATTTAGATTCGTTTTTTTTGTTCCTGAACATTCACCTTCTGTTTTGAGGGGGAAAAAATTGTGTAGTAAAACCTTATTTGAATCATGTTCAAAAGAAATTACATGTTTTGGCAATGAAAGCAAATTAAAATATGCTTAAATTAGAAAACATTGGCAACTTTTGTCGTCGTTGCGGAAAGCATACGAGAAACAATATGGTAACCTGTGCGGGACGGTATCCAAACTTATTCCTGGACACAGGAGTTCCTTGGATAAACAAAAAAAAAAAAGGTTGAGAATCACTGGGTTATGTGATTTTGTCGCCATCTCGTGGTTACCGTCTTAAACACGAACGCAGGAAAAGGCGATTGGATACTGTGGTGACACACGGAAGCGGGGCAGTGAGCGGTCCGTGCAGCTGTACAGGCTAATCTCGCAACGCGCCCCCACTGTCTCGTGCCTTACAGGTGAGCAGTGTGGCTCTTACTGCCAGCCGTCTCAAGTGAAAGTGAAGATGAACCTGGAGACGTACTGTTTGAAAGACTATGGTGAGTGCAGACATATGCAAACGCACATCAGATTAACAGTCCAGGAGTCACTCCCTCTTTTCTTAGTTGCCTTATTTCTTTGTGTTAACCCCCCCTACCCCCCACACGATGCTCCATCTTCACCTTCCTCCTTATCCTCCTTGACTTTCCTTTTAATCATGTTCAGTCACAGTCATCTTAACATTTTGTTGCCTTTAAGAGTAAAATAGAAACATTTCCCTTGCACCCTTAATATCTACCAGACTGTGTCCTTAAGTAGCACGTAAAATGGAGGATTAGTTTGATTACTGAACTTCTCTGTCCTCTGACCCCAGTTCTGAAGGTTCAGGTTAGAGGCATGGAGAGATCAGGGCCCTGGTGGCAGTTCTCAGTGCTGGTCCAGTCCATGTTCCGCCTGGGGACGGCCCGCATACGGCGCGGCATTCAGGCTGTCTGGGTACCAGACCGGGACCTGGGCTGTGGCTGCCCAGCCCTCCAGGTGGGCAGAACCTTCCTGCTGGTTGGAGCTGAAGCCAGCAGTCACAACTGGGGACCAGAAGAGCGCCGCCTGGTGGCCGATCGCAGTACGTTGGCCCTTCCTTGGAGGGAACACTGGAATCCCAAGCTAAGGGGCTTCCGGGGTCAGGACAAGAGGGGCCGTTGTCCTCCCAGACCACCTAGAAGAAGCACACAGCCTCCCGTGGACCACACCGCTCCCCCCCCAACGCTGTCACCATCCAGGCAGCTGACCCACCCTCGTAGCACTGGCGCTGGGCCAGCAACACCACAGGTGGAGGAATCGGATCACGAGGCAGGGCCCTCGGCTCAGACACAGACACCCCCCCCCGAAGCTCATACCCCAGCAAGCTCTTGAGCCCTTCACACACACACACACACCCCACGAGTCCAAAGAAAGGGGGGAAAGCTGAGGTCACACTTGTAGTGAGCATGTGGGGGAGGAGGAGGCTACAAGGGACAAGGATCTAGTCCCCTCTGCATGTCTGAAGGAAACCAGTGTTGAGGAGAACATGCGACCCAACACACACACACAACCCTGGGGATGTGAGGCAGGCCAGGTATCCCTCACGCCTGAGACAAAGAGGCCGATGTTCAAACATTGACGGCACGCTAAAAACAATAAGACTACCTTTTTCTAAACAATGACAGAAGGTCAGATGATCCTGAGGGATTCAGCAATGTTTGTGTTACACCAGATGGATGAAGACCTGAAAACCCAGGAAGGTCAGAACTCTGCAGATCTGCCTGACAAAGAAGGGAAAGTCTGCCGTTTACGCATGTCAAAACCCAAATAATATTTACTGCAGAAAGCCAATGATGTCCGAGACTGAAAATATATCCCTACGTGTTACATGTTTCTAAGTTGGAGATGGAAATTCAAGGTTATTTATCTAGAAAACTTAGCTGGTATGAAACAACGGCATGAAGCAATTGTTACTAATGATGGGAAATGTTTTTGAAAATTAAATTCAGGGTACAAAGATTACTCTCTTTAAAGATCTGTTAAACCTTTGCCATACCTGTGGTAGGTTCTGAATAAAAAACTGCTTAGTCTTCTGACCCATGTTGCCCAACCTTCTTTCTGGCTCTAACCAGTAAATTTCCTTCAAGTGAGCCATTTGACAGTCCGACCACTGGAGACCCATGCAAACTCTTGGCCCTGGATAGTAGTTTGATTGGCACTCGTCAGCCCAATCATAGCGCAGATCCCTGCTCCCAACTAGCCAATCAGTAGCAGGCCAAGGATTTTATAGCGCTACTTTGTTCACAGGAAGAAGGCAGACACTGACGTAGAGTTTATGTTCCATACATAAAAAACCAATTTGTCAAACTCAATATAATTTTAAATGCATCTGCGAATGTCTACCCCTGTTACACCCCCAACTGAAAATAAAAGGAAAATGGAGCCCACAGGAATGACGGTTTATCCATAGGCTACCACCCGCGCAGAACCGCACCTGCTCCATCTATCCAGGAAGGACATGTCATTCCCAAACCGCACTGCGAGCCCCTAACAACTGATTGTTTGTTTGAGGCGACATCTCCCATCACAAGCAGACCATATATCACCCATACTGTAGCAAACGCACTGTGTATCTCACACAGACAGTTTTATTATTATGGCGAATAACTTTCTCCATTTATGCACATCCAGTTTTCCTGGCAGAAGCCGGGCGCTGATGTCATTCAGGCATCACCAATTAAATGCGCCATGCACTTTTTAGAGCGTATACAGTTACAGCCTTGCGCGCACACAAACACGCACACGGTAGCAGCCGGGTGGGGATTAGCTCTGACACGACCGGCGTAAACACCTCCCGCCAGGAGATGCCAGCTTTACTGCTTCGCCGGGGGCGATTTTTTACGAGACGGGAGACTGCGGAGCCAAAGGTCAACAAGCTCCGTGGGTCCGTCCTGCTCGTGGCACCAGAAGCGGCAGCGAACGGATGGGCGCAGACGCGGGGACGCGCTTAAAAGCACTGGTGAGATCAGGGTCCGTATGAGTCGCTCGTGCACTCGCCGAGGCAAACACACGCAAGCGACAACATTTCTCACACTTCTTGGTCACACTTAACGCCTGCGTTTTCCGTACAAAAAACAATTCTTAGTCCCTGTATGCGACAGCGCCCTTTAACCTACACAGACGAAAACAGCGTCTATTAAACGGAAAAAATAGCGCACTGAAAAACGGCCATCCTCACGTGTTCTTACACTTATCGTACTCCCACCCCCCAAAAAATGACATTCTGCATAAAAGGCTGACACCGCTGCCACCCGACCCAGCATTCCTTGCAGCTGCGGAGTGCAGCGCAACTCGACACCCTTATCGCCCTTAATTAAGTTCTCTCTCTTTCCCCTGTGGTTTACGCAATCGTCCGGTGCAATTCAAATGGGAAATTAAAAGGAAGTCATGTAAAGTTTTCAATATATAGGCTATTAACACACAGGAACTGAACTAACCTGTTGAACATGTATACCGAAATTTATGGCTCTGTGTCCATATAGCAATAAAAGTTTCTATTCCTAATATTGTTATATGCTAACACACGGTACAAGTTTTATTTCATTTTATGGCACAATGATAAAAACAGACTGTTGTTGATCCAGTTTAACTGCCATGCAGGACATGGTTATAATAATCGGGCTTATAAGGGAACAAGGGAGAACTACAAGAATAAAACAGATTCTGCAAGTTATAACCGAATTTTTTAACACGTGTCCGCCATGCGCCTTCATAATGGCGGATGGGAAATGTGAGCGGTCATCAGTTTGCGGTCAGTCTGGGGTGGGATCCAACGTCCACCTGGGGTTCTCTCTTCTCCAGTCGGCATCGGCGACATTCGAGATCAATTCCCACTTTCTGGGATTGTCGTTACCAAGCAGCGGGCACTGCTGATTTACCGCTGCGTCGTTATCACGTCTCCTTTGTGGGGAAACGTCATTATCCCCCCCCCGCACCTGACACCGGCAGGCTACGGTCTGGGGCTCCGGAATGCTTGTAGGGAATGCCCCGGATTAGGCCATCAAAAGGCGCGCCCATGGACGGTAACACTAGCCTCGCCGGCCCAGGTGGTGCGGGATCCTGCTGTAAGGGTACACCCAGCTGCAGGGCGGTCCAAGGGGGTTGTCTGGGGTGGGGGGGGTCTGACTTTGAAGTGCCAGGGAGTGTTTTCTTGAACTTCATCTTGTTGAATCCGAGCCGTGACAGATCAGATTTAACACTGGCCCTCGCCACCTGATGAACATCTATTCTCAGATTATACACCAGGTCTGCATTTTACTTTTCCGCCAAAACCTCCAGCTCTTAGATGGAACTTTCCACCGCTCCTTACAACATGAGCCTTTGCACATGGTCACACTCAGCATTCCTAATCTACAGAAGGCAGTTAGAAACCAGCTACCATTGACATTTATGTTTTCTCTTTAGTTTTGAACACTGGTTATTTTAAACAATACATCATTTTATACAACACATTGAAATGGTTCCAGGGGAAGGCATGAGGCCAAGCCTTTTACGGGTCTATCTACAGTTCACCAAGAACGCCTGATGTCCTCTCCAAGTGCCACTCGGTGTCCCAAGGACGGCTCTATCTTGTAAGACTTAAGCGTTTTCTGTTGATGTGTGGCGACAGTTATGAGGGAATATTTCTTTATAATGTGACCTCTGTATCATCTTCTGTGTCCAGAGGTGCTAAAGTCTGAGGGGTTGGGAGGTTTTGGCACTGAAGGTAGAAGTAAAGCACCTGCACCTGAGGGTACAGAGAGACAAACATGTTTGACCGCTTCCTGTCATAGCCCTTGTGACGACTTCCTCTGATATGTCAACACTGGAGCTCACCTGCACGACCACTTCCTGTGAAATGTCCACTGGAGGGCCACACTGTCCCAGAATTACTTCTGGAGGACGAACCATGCTTGGTCCAAACACTGTAGCCAAGTTCATCAGGGTCATCTTGTTGATCTCCTGCCTCTCTGCCACCCTGAGAAGAGAGGAGGAAGAGGAATGGTAATGTAATGCAAGACGATGAGGAGGGTGTTGAGGAGGGTGTTAAGGAGGGTTACGCTACTGACCGTTTGAGGTGGTGCAGGAGGAAGAGGAATGTGTTGCGATTCACGTCGGGACAGGACTGTAGGATGGTCACCATGGTGTCCAGTCTGGACCTCAAGTCGGGAATTTCTGCCAGTGAAATAAAGAACGAACCCTTCAAGATCCCTTGAATTAGGCCCACAAATGACATGAAGGAAACATCTGGTTCTAGATTGGGTCCAATATCATGCTCATATCCTCGTATTTGTCCTTTCAACAGCGCAAAATCACCTATAACTGATACCAGGTCATAACAAATCAGCAATGTCATTAACGAGCAAAACTGTGTTGTGAAAATACTTCCAAGTTAACGAAATCTATGCACAGCGCACTGTATACAGTGCTCTACTGAACTATCAAAAGGAGGTAGGAAATCAGATTCACGCAACAATAGTGATCTAGTTAAACATCAAAAAATTTAACCTAAGAAAGACTGTGAGGATGTTGCCTCCTGTAGCAACCATCTCCGAAATGTGCAGCTTATACTATTAAACAATAAATCTCATGCAGTGAAAATAACAGAAGCTCTTCCCCAGTATCGATCACGTGGCAAGTCTTAACGCCGATTGTTTAGCGGATTGTCTGTATATCATTTTGTTCGCTTTGACATATTTTTCAGCAAAAAAAATAGGACATAGAGGGCAATATGCGTGGTTTTCCATCACCAATGAAGGAATAAAAAGTTCTACACATCACTGAGAAAGAGTTCCATGAAATTGGGATAGGGAACAAGTACAAAGAGTAGACACAACAGGCAGAACAATTGGGTTTAGAGAGACAAATGTGGTATGAATATAAACATTGCGGGTCAATCAGTATTGCCTAACACACACACACACACACACACACACACACACACACACACACACACACAAATTAATTCTCCTTTGAGAGGGACTCACCCAACGCATCAGCCAGACTCTGGAACAGCTCTGAAGGGATGACTGAGTGCGGAAGCTCCCGGAAATACAGTTTCAAGGTGCCAGACACTGTGTTCACATCCACGGTCCTGAGGCGTGACATAGCATCACGCACATCTGCAGGCGAGTGCGTGGAACATTGTTTCACCTTCCATAATCAGTTTTGCTTCTTTGCATAAAATAAAGACATCTAGCCTTTGCAGGGCTCCTACTTTCATTCAATTTTTACACAAAATCTTGAGTCTAAATTCAGTGCATTTTAATTTCGGAAGCAGATAAATGTTACTCTATTACTCTATTGTACAAATTTGTTACATGTCTTTCTCTCGTCTGCACTGAAAAAACTGGAGCCACGTCATCTCGTCTCTCTATGTATCTGTACAGTATATAGCAGAGATGACAATAAAGTTTACTTTGACTTTTGTGAAAAATCCAGCCTTTGCCATGCTGTCGCTGCTTATTCAGTACGTTTGTGGTACCAGCTTGGCATTCCAAGGGACAAAAGAACATGAAGCAGTCACTCTCAGGAGCCACACGTTCACACATCCAATGGGTGATACAGAGACACCAATTAACTTAATCGCATGCTTTCATTACACGGAAAGTAGGAGGAAACCAGAGTAATCGAAGGAGACCCACACACACTGCACACACAAAGAGCTTTTTGGTAAAATTTTGTCAATCAATCCAAAATATCGAATAAGCCTTTTTACCATATTCAAAAGAGATGTAATTTTATGCTTATTGGGTTCCAAAGGTGCAGATTTTACAAGAAACTCAACTGAAAAGGCAAGAACTCTAGATCCAGCGAACATTTCTACATATAAACACACAATTACAATGTAAACAATAGCATCTTCTGGCAAGGCACACAACATTCTAGAGCGGGGGTCACCAACATGGTGCCCGTGGGCACCAGCATGCCCCCCAAGGACCACATGAGTCGCCTGTGGACCTGTTCTAAAAATAGTACAACTCACCAGTGAGCAGCGTCTAAAATTTCATTTTATCCTGTTGCTAATCCACTTTAATCATATTTGCATTTATATAGATTTGAAATTGACAATATCTAAAAAAACATGTTTATTATCCATGAAGTTTAGATAAGTTTAGGAGGGCGTTTCAAACTGGTAGCCCTTCGTATGGCTCAGTACCCGTGAAGTAGCTCTCAAAAAGGTTGGTGACCCCCTGTTCTAGAGGCTCCAGGTTGTCTTGTTGCCCTCCCAGAAAAAGTGGTTCAAATACGGATGGGTGGACACACACTGTTATACACACACGCAAAAACAAGATAATCTCACTGGTGTCAAAGGCCTTCTTCATGATCTGGATGTCGCTGGTCGCTCCAGAGATCCTATAGATGCCCACCTCATGCAGGCCTCTACGCTCCACCTCCTCTGAGCAGGAGCGCACGATGTGTGGCACCAGCACCCTCTCATGTCTGGAAGAGGAACAACGAGGCTGGGTACAGTCATGCTCACACTCTTTTTACAGTAAGCTGTGCATGGTAAGGAAGGCAACAGTGCCACCTTCTGTCTGGCAGCGTAATTTCAGGACAAACAGCACATGTATTTTAATATTATTTGTTAATTATATTCATCATTAAGTATTCATCAGGAACTAGGGCAGTTCAACATTTGCACAAGGGAAACCCCATCATGTCTCTGCTGTCCTTTCAGAGCTATTTACAGTTACTTCTGTTCTGCTTTTTATTCTACATAAGTTTTGCTTTCTGTCCATTTTGCAGTTCACTGGCGTCACTGTCTGCTTTCCAGTTGCAGAACTCAATTTTCATTTCTACTGCACAGGCAGAGATTCTCATAAACAAGATGACTGATGTTGGCACACACTCAGAACTCGCAGTGGCTTAGGCGACTCTAGGCTCAATGGCAAACTGAGCTATGCAGAAAAAGTAGTACATACATTCACAATAGATTATTATTACACATTGATATGACTAACACAAGCCACATTTTCAAATATAACTTTACAATGTAATTTAATATTATTGAACTTAATATATTCAAATAGCATTATATTATGAGTAGTAGTCGTGTAAACGCACCCTGTACATCCCTGACAGAGTCACCTGTATGACTGGCTATGAAAGACAGGCTCCTCATTCCACTCATTAAAGCGATCAAATGACACATGATTGAAGAGAAGGTGTCATTCTAACTGAAATGGCAGGCAGGCGGACTCACTGGGCCAGCGCGCCGATGGGCACACCGAAGACGGGAGGCTGCTGGACAGGGGCGGCCCTGGGGGGCTCTAAGGCATGGGCACAGTACTTCAGTGAAAGGGACACCTCCACCTGGCCCATTCTCATGGTGACCCTCTTCCAGCGTTTCAGCAGAAGGGACAGGTCCAGCTATAACACACACACAGAGGAGTCCAAACGTGAAAAGGGAGGTTTACCTCTACGGAGTCCGAACGTGAAAAGGGAGGTTTACCTCTATAGAGTCCGAATGTGAAAAGGGAGGTTTACCTCTACAGAGTCCGAACGTGAAAAAGGAGGTTTACCTCTACAGAGTCCGAACCTGAAAAGGGAGATTTACCTGTATAGAGTCCGAACACGAAAAGGGAGATTTACCTGTATAGAGTCCGAACACGATAAGGGAGGTTTACCTGTATAGAGTCCGAACACGATAAGGGAGGTTTACCTGTATAGAGTCCGAACACGATAAGGGAGGTTTACCTGTATAGAGTCCGAACACGATAAGGGAGGTTTACCTCTATAGAGTCCGAACACGATAAGGGAGGTTTACCTCTGTAGAGTCCGAACACGATAAGGGAGGTTTACCTCTATAGAGTCCGAACACGATAAGGGAGGTTTACCTCTATAGAGTCCGAACGTGAAAAGGGAGGTTTACCTGTATAGAGTCCGAACGTGAAAAGGGAGGTTTATCTGTATAGAGTTCAAAATTGAAAAGGCAGGTTTACCTCCATAGAGTCCAAACACAAAAAGGCAGCTTCACCTCTACAGTCTGAATGAGAGAAGGGCGGTTTACCTTTATAGAATCTGAATAATAATAATAATAATACATTTAATTTATGTATCACTTTTACAAAATCTCAAAAATGCTGACAGAGAATAAAGAAAACAAAACAAAAATCACAAAACATGCATAAGAAAGACTAAACGCTTCAGCAAACAAAGGTTTTTATCTTGGTTTTGAAATCTGAATGGCTGGTAGGGGAGAAGCAATTCAGAAAGGTATGATGGGGCTGTTAAGAGCTTTAAATGTCAGGAGAAGTATCTTTAAGTGGGGAGTCAGTCCAGGCTCCACGGGCTTGATATGCTGCTAGTAGTGAGTGTGGCTGAGGAGCCGGACAGCAGAGTGCTAGACTATCTGGGGTTTCCTGAGAGATGTGAGATGGTGGGTTTACCTCTAGAGTGGTCTTCTCCAGGACTCTGTAACCCTTGATCCCCTCCCGTTTGTCTGGTTGTCTCACACAAAGTAGTCGAAGGCAATGTGCACCATCAACCAGGAAGGAGAACTCCTGCCAGGCACACAGACACCCAGTAGATCGCAATGTAACACAATGGGTGGCAACAGAGACACAGGAGATGTACACATTCACATTGCACCTGTATAGATTGAGGAGGAGTGCAACATGTCAACAGTCTTACCTCATCCCATTGTGGCGTCAGAGTATTGAGGGATGGACGGGTCTGGGCCGTGTTGTCAAAGAATTGGTACCCATCTACCTCAAGGCGTATGTATAAGCCTCCGGAAAATGAAGAACAAGGACAGATGGAAGGACAAACAGAGAGGGTTGGGTTAGCAAGCAGGCAAGCAAATTCTGACAAGGAGACGGAATTTTGGGATGAAGTTCTCACAGACTACATAAATAACTTTTAACAACATCTAACCTAGGCAGCTATGGGATAATGTGGAAGTGGTGTCTGGCCAATGATCGGGATGGAGCCTAGGCAGCTATGAAATATTGAGGAGGTGGAGTCTGGCCGATGGTAAGGGTGGAGCCTAGGCAGCTATGAGATATTGAGGAGGTGGAGTCTGGGTGATGGTAGGGGTGGAGCCTAGGCAACAATAAGATATTGAGGAGGTGGAGTCTGGGCGATGGTAGGGGTGGAGCCTAGGCAGTGATAAGATATTGCGGAGGAGGAGCCTAGGCAAAGGTAGGGGTGGAGCCTAGGCATTTATGAGCTACTGTGGAAGTGGAGTCTGGCCGATGGTAGGGGTGGAGCCTAGGCAGCTATGAGATTTTGAGGAGGTGGAGTCGGGCCGATGGTATGGGTGGAGCCTAGGCAGCTATGAGATATTGAGGTGGAGTGTGGCCGATGGTAGGGGTGGAGCCTAGGCAGCTATGAGATATTGAGGAGGTGGAGTCTGGGCGATGGTAGGGGTGGAGCCTAGGCAGCTATGAGATATTGAGGTGGTGGAGTCTGGCAGATGCTAGGGGTGGAGCCTAGGCAGGGACTCACTGGCTGGCTCTTGAACTCCCGAAGCAGAGTGGACAACAATGCCAAGTGTTCCACACAGATGTCTGTTCTTACAGTCTAGAGAGAGGGAGACATGCATGCAATGTCAGTTAAAAACAAGCTTTTAAACAAAAACTAAGTGCTAATCAAAAAGGAACCCCATGCCCAACAGCCGTCAGGTTAATTCATCCATCCATCCATCCATTTTCCAAACCGCTTATCTTTCTGGGTTGCAGGGGGTCCGGAGCCTATCCCGGAAGCAATGGGCACGAGGCAGAGAACAACCCAGGATGAGGGGCCAGCCCATCGCAGGGCACACTCACACACCATTCACTTAAATTTTCCTTAGGTGTGCATGTGTAACAACTCCAATTAGCCTCAGCATGTTTTTGGACTGTGGGGGGAAACCGGAGTACCCGGAGGAAACCCCACGATGACATGGGGAGAACATGCAAACTCCGCACACATGTGACCCAGGCGGAGACTCGAACGCGGGTCCCAGAGGTGTGAGGCAACAGTGCTAACCACTGCACCACCATGCCACATTAATTCATTCATAGACAAATAAGAGACATTCTCTTCTAATCAGCATCATTTGACCTGCAGTGTGAAGACTGAGTCATGTGATTGGCTGGGGTCCGTACAGGAGCCCACTGACATGCAGTTTGACATTGGAATCAAAAACCAAAGTTTATTTTAAGGCTTTTGATACACTAAATTGCTAAAAGTATTGGGACACCTACCTTTGCACACACCTGAATTTTACTGACGTCCCATACACAGGCTTTAATACGGAGCTGGCCCACCCTTTGTAGCTATAACAGCTTCGACTCTTCTAGGAAAGCTGTCCACAAGGTTTAGGAGTCTGTTTATGGGAATTTTTGACCATTCTTCCAAGAGAGCATTTGTGAGGTCAGATGCTGATGTTGGATGAGAAGGCCTGGCTCACAGTCTCTGGTCTAATTCATCCCAAAGATGTTCTATTGGGTTCTATACAGGGCTCTGTGCAGGCCAGTCAAGTTCCTCCACACCAGACTCACTCATCCATGTCCTTATGGACCTTGCTTTGTACACTGGTGCGCAGTCATGTTGGAACAGGAAGAGGCCATCCCCAAACTGTTCCCACAAAGTTGGGAGCATGAAATGGTCCAAAATGGCTTTGAGTGCTGCAGCATTAAGAATTCCTTTCACTCCTCAAAAAACAACCCCACACTATAATCCCCACTCCACCAAACTTTACACTTGGCACAATGAGGTCAGGCAAGTACTGGTGTCCTGGCAACCGCCAAACCCAGACTCATCCATCAGATTGCCAGACAGAGAAGCGTGATTCATCACTCCAGAGAACACGTCTCCATTGCTCTAGAGTCCAGTGGAGGCGTGCTTTACACAACTGCATCCGACACTTTGCATTGCACTTGATGATGTAAGGTTTGGATGCAGCTGCTCGGCCATGGAAACCCATTCCATGAAGTTCTCTACACACTGTTCTTGAGCTAATCTGAAGGCCACATGAGGTTTGCAGGTCTGTAGCTATTGACTCTGCAGACAGTTGGTGACTCTGCACACTGTGCGCCTCAGCATGCGTTGTCCCCGCTCTGATTTTAGCAGCTTCTTTAGCAGTTGCTGTTGTTCCCAATTGCTTCCATTTTGTTGTAATACCACTACCAGTTCTCTGTGGAATGTTCAGTAGCGAGGAAATCTCACAAATGGACAGGCTGCATCCTGTCACTGTACCATGCTTGAATTCACTGAGCTCCTGAGAGCGACCCAATCTTTCGCAAATGTTTGTAGAAGCAGCCTGCATGCCCGTGTGCTTGATGTTATACACCTGTGGCCATGAAAGTGATTGGAACACCTGAATTCAATGATTTGGAGGGGTGACCCAATACTATTGGCGATATAGTGTATTACTGGCTATTCACACAGCCAGTGATGTACGCAGTACGAAACAAACAGGAAGTAAGGCAGTGCGACTGGCCACAAGTTGACTCAAGACGAACCCCATGGTGGGGTGAAAATAGAAGTACAGACCAGCTCTCAGTGTCCCCCCAGCCCCTCCCTCCACGGAGCCTCAGGCTTGCTGTTACCGCTGCAGCCAAGAACACGCAGAGGATGGCAGCGGACGGCATGGCTGACATTCTTGTGGAGGGTCACCCATCTTGCTTATGAAGTAATATGCCAACTACATTCTAAACCAAAAAACATTTAATGTGAGCCAGAAAAGCGAAAATACGCCACTCGTGGGTGATGCATCTGAGAGGAGCGCGGGGGGGACAGAACGGACATTTTGTGGTATCACCAGGGTGTGAATATAAAAGGAGTCCCACAGACCCCACCGGAACGCCCCATCAGATTTAATGCTCATTATCAATCGCTGATCTGGCCACACATTCATTCCTCAAGTGGATCAGATATTCCTGCTTGGCGCCTTGATTCCTGTCCTGCGTCTTTGCATTTCGTCTTATTTTATTTTTACTGTATTGCTGTCAAAGCTTCACTTACTAGCTAGACTCCGCTAGAGGCAAGATGTGTGCAAGATGCAATCAGTGAATATTTTGGTGCATTTCCATGAAGACATTACTAACAAATAAGATGGACTGTTACTCACAGTGATAAACCACTTTGATGCATATTTAACATTCATTCACACGTTATGTTTCAATAAATTCAAGTACGATTTAACCATGTGATATGTACAATACGCATATCAAATAAAAAGAGCATTAACGATAAATGAACGTACTGCATCTTTAAGACTGTGGTACACGATAAACTAAGGAAGTGGGGGATTATTGGATGTCACGTGAAGTGTGAACCCCACCTGGGAGGAGGCTCTGGAGGGAAGGCTGCTGGGTCATTCTCAGCTTGACACACGAGCTTGTGAGGGCAAGCAGGTCTGGGGGAACCGTCTCTAAATCTGATTAAGAAGATACACACACCAGAACACACACAAACGCAGACGGTCAGGCACACGTCAAACTTTCCTGGGTGGGCTTTATTCCACAGAGGTAAACCACAACATAAAAAAAATGTCACTTTTTATCATGTGATCTCATAAAAAGGTCACATGACTGTTTAATTCCATTTCTGTCCCCCAACCAACCATCGTCAGGACTCACTCTCTCCTTTAAGTTTCTCGATGGCCTCCCTCCACTCATCCAGCTCGTAAAGCGACGGCAGGAAGATGGTGTGACTCTGAGGATGAAGCAGGACCTCAGAATCAAAGAGCTCTCCAGTGACAAGCGATGAAACTAAAGCCACAGCCAGAAGTGCTACATGGAGTATGCTGTGTGTTGGGGGGGGGGGGGGGGGGGGGTGGTTGGGAGAGAGGGCGGGGGGGTGGGGGGGGGGGGTGTTTTTTGTGGGGAGGGGGTTGGGGGGGGGGGGGGGGGGGGGGGGGTGAGGGGGGGG
>JAODJX010000002.1:25442198-25455095 GCA_026776945.1 Isichthys henryi
CGGCGTAGCAGTTATGATGTGCACATGTCACTAGGTAGCTGCTCCACAGTGCATTAGTCAGCTGGGTCAGGTATGACCCGACTGCGGTCCAGGGTGCGAGCCCCCAGACCTTTACTTCCTTTCTGATACACACACACAGACAAGAACCAGACTCTGCTGTAGTTCCAGCTTCGACGTGGCCGAGGATGACTCCCTCGGGCTGCGTTTCACCCAGTGGCATGACAGCAGCCATTCTGGGTAAAAACTTGAACGGAACACGAACATGCAGCAGAATCCAGTGACTAAGAGGTATTCATATGGACCATGAGCTGGAAGGCCAGTGAGATAACTAAGCTATTACGTTATTTCTCTGGGGTTGCAGGTAGAGGATCAACAAGCTGTCACTGATATGGTCAGAGCACCCCCCCCCTACAATTTCCTGTAATAGTGTAGTTGTCAACCAGGGAGAAGGGGGGTAGGGTTAAGTGAAAATAAAATCGAAGTCATCCACTGGGGTGTGAGAAATGTTGTTGCAGTTTATTAAACAATGTTAGTTGAGGCCCTTTCTTTGTCAGAGGTCCCTGGGCATCGACCCGGGTAAGTCTGTCCACTAAAACGGCCCAGCACACACCTCCTGTTTCAGCTCCTCTCTGAACTGGAACATCTTGCCCCTGGTGGCACTAATGCGATGCTGCAGGTCGGCAGGCTGCTCCCTCGCAGGGCCCAAGTTCATGCGCAGGCCAGCCAAGGGTAGGTACCAGCTGAACCTGTACTGGGTCTGCTTCCTGAAGAAACACACGCACGTGCCGCTTAGCGCGATTCCCGGCGAGGGCAATGGTGGGTCGCCAAGATGGCCCGCCAAGGGCCGATGCCACAGACTCACCCAGGCGTGCCGTTCTTCAGCTTGGTGCACAGCAGCAGGTCGGTGTACAGGAAGAGGTGGCGCAGGCTGGGCTCGCACTCGCTTGCGTCCACCACAAAGTCATCACGCACAAGCTGCCGCCTCTGGGTCACACACGGGACACAAGGGAGGTCACACACCCCACATGTGGAGACGCGCCGCGCTTTCACTGAGCATTCATCTGTGTGCGTGTGCACTCACTATTCCTTTGGTCAGCGTGACCGCTCTCTTGCAGTGCGATTCCTCGTTGACGCCGGCCAGGAAGCTGCTGGAGATGCGGAGGGCCTCCTGCAGGTGGGGGTGGTCTGGATGGTCCTCGGGGGTGTGCTTCAGCAGGTCCTGGAAGGAGCAGGGAAGGGGGGGGGGAGGATTAGATACAATCAGAACTCCCAGCCAGAAGAGCAAGGGGGCAGCAACAGGAAGAGGGACTGGGGAGAAGAGTCACGCTCAAGGTGGCGGGGGGGGGGCGGAGCTTACATGCAGCACCAGAGTTGTCTTGGTGACACGATCCAGTGGCTTGTACAGCAGAGCTATGGAAGAGGCGTGCCACATGGGCGGGAAACTGTCAGCCGCAGACATCACGGCGGGGACAGTGATTCTTTTTGCGATGTGCAAAACAAAGAAGAACAAGCCTCACCTTCCAGGGTGTATTTCGTTCTGCAGTTGTCCGGCCCCTTGTTGGACATCATGCTCTTATTGGCAAGACAGAGATGTTTCAGAGTGACAGTTCTACCATTTCCAAGTAACATCATGCAGAATAACACACTGCATTACCAACCAGTGACCAGTGATAGGGTTACAGGCTAATCCTGGCAGTGGGCTAACTCTACAGGACACAGTTCCTGTCCCTCTATCATTTACAGTATCGATGCCAGTTTGTCTGCCCTTGGGCTAGAAGATGGGGCCCAGCTTCGAAATCTGATCCAAGCCTTTTGAGCTGCAAACAAAAAGGCTACTTTAACTGAAGCTAGTGTTGTTTACCTAAGGCCACAGACCTGGGGCCTGTATCATGAAGCTACATTTCTTGCTTAGACAGATAAGTTGTAGGATTTAAGGTACCCCAGTTTAAATGGACCTTATCTTAGTTCACTTACATTTAGCCCAGACTACCTTAAATCCGAAGTAATCCAGCTAAGCCAGTAATCCAGCTTCATAGTACAGGCCCCTGATGTTTCAGATAAAGCAAATCTCCTTTGTGACTAAAATTAATTCTTGATAATCTAAAAATGGGGGGCCTGGTGGCTCCGTAAGCATAGTAAGCCACACTGGTCAATACTCCAACTAGAACAGTATGTAAAATAACGATGTATGTTACATTCAGTTAGCATAGCCAGCTACAGGCAGAGTGCTTAGCATAGCAGCCATGGCTACGTTCGCCCAAACCGTGATGTTACTTACCTCCGCCAGTGTCCGGAAGCGCTGGTTGGCCTGGGTGCATGTTCTCACGATCTCCACCGCACTCTCATAGTTATCGATGAAACCCCGGTACACACCCAGCTGGCTGACCTGGGGGCCACAGTGACCGATTACAAACGAGAATAACAACCTAGACGTCACACAAATGGGGAAGTGGCTGCTGTGGTCTGTGTCCCCGTCATCGTGTCCATGTTGCTACCACTTTGTTCTGGGGCTAAAAGGTGTTGAAACAGAACCTAACGAAATGAGGAGGCGGTCCCTTTAAAAAGCCTCATTGGTGAGTCTCCTAGAAATATATAAAGGTTATCTATGTTGCAGCAGAGATAACCTCCATGCCTGAAGTAAAACAGGGAAGCGTAAATGAAAAACAATGGAAATCAGAAGTATGAAGTACATGGTACCCAAACACGATTCAAAGAAATGCATCATATCCAAAATAACTGGATAACTGCTCCCCATCGTCTGGCATCCATCCAGGGTATAACCCTGCCTTGTGACATATGCTCCCTGAGTAGAGGTGGATAGTTTAGGTCCAGAAAATAAAAATCCAGATCAAGGTTTTGTTTCAACCTATCAGTTGAGCATAAAGCAGGGATGTCAAACTCCAGTCCTGGGGGGCAGAGCCCTGCACATTTTTGGGTTTCCCCTCATCTAACATGCCTCATTCAACTCTTTGCACCTCCTTTTGCTAAATGCCACTGAATCATTTGTGGTGGAACAGGGAAAGAACTAAGCTATACTGGACTGCAGTTTGACACCCCTGGCATTCAAAGTCACAGTCACAGAGATTCAACTGGTTGGTTGAAACAAAACATTGGTCTGGATTTTTACTTTCTGCACCTGAAATTTCCACTTGAACCTGTTCCTGACACAGACATGCAGCCAGAAAATATGTGAATGAATCATTTCCATCATGATGGAATCACTTATAAGGTGAATGACATTCAGGCCTAAATTTTAATCTTTTCAGATAAATTCCCTGAAGGATCTGAGCCTCAGTGCATCAGCAAGTGGCTGTATGAAATGCCGCTTTCTCGCCCCCCACCATCTTCAGGAAGAGGTCCCCCACTGGGGACTGCACGGTGGCCTGCCGCTGCCCCTCCTCCGTCTCCGTGCTCAGCAGCGGCTCCAGCCTCTCGCTCAGTCCATCGTAGAAATTCCTGTGCATCTCTCGCAGCTCAGGAACCTGGAAAAACACGGTCTCCACCTGCTGGGGGGTCAGGACCGGCTGCGACGTGCCCGCCGATGCCTTCAGGGCCTTCATGGGCTGTCGGGAGAGAAGACAGCGCCAGTCAGCACTGCAGGAGTGTCTACCCCCAGGACTGAGGCTCTGACTGCAGCTCTCCGCTGATCTTTGTAAAGAAAAAGGTTCAAGCATGGGGGCATCAGTAAGAGACTGAGTCAGAAGTCACGTGATCCTCAGATTTCTCCTTTGATAAAGGAACAACAACACAGACCTTTGGGATGGACGGATCAGAGAGGCTGCTAGGGATTTTGGGCCCCATGAAAACATATCACATTGGGCCCCCAACCCTGAGCAATCCAAGTACGTTCCAAATTTTTTAGGGCCCTTGTCACTTTTTAGTAGACCAGCGAGAAGTGAAAATACTAATTAAGCTAATTTTTAAAAAAATACATTTTGTGTTTAAAGTTCAGCCTTTCCTCCACAGCTGTTGTTAGACTGTCCCTTTATCATGCCCCAACCTCGTCTTCGTAAGTGATAACACCCCCCCCCATGCCAATGTGCCAAAGCACCCCTTAGTTCAATGTGCAATTTGCACCTCTTTCATAGGTTAGCATTTTGCACTGTTCTACAAATATTGCACATATATCTCTGGTCTTATACTATTTTGTATATTGTGTATTTCTGTATCCATCCATGTCTCTCTATATTTATTGCCCTTGTCTCTGCATATTGTATATGCCCCACTGTCACCTACAGTACTGCTAAATGGCATTTCACTGCACAATGAGCAGTTACAGTAAAGATTTGTATTTTATTTGACCATCAGGCTTTTAAATCAAGGTTTCCACTCTGCAGTGTAAGTTGTAAACTACAGTGATCATCTCATAGATAACTGCAAAGTACCCGGCTACTGTCAATCAGACTGAGACAGGACCCTGTCCAAGTAGTTCAAGGAACTCATATGAACACTGCCTGTAAACTTCAGTTTCAGACCACTCCCTTGGCTGAGAGGCAACCAGCACGCTTACTGGATTTTCTTGGGTGCCTTGAAACCTTCTTCACAACAATTGAACCTCTCTCTTTGAAGTTCTTGATGATCCGAAAAATGGTTTATTTAGGTACAATCTTACTAGCAGCAATATCCTTGCCTGTGAAGCCCATTTTGTGCAAAGCAATGATGACTGCATGCGTTTCCATGCTGGTAATCATGCGTAATAGAAGAAGAACAATGATTTCAAGCACCACCCTCCCTTTAAAGCATCCAGTCTGCTACTCTACCTCAGTCAGTGATCTCCAGCCTTGTCATCATCAACACTCTCACATGTGTTAATGAGAGAATCACTGAAATGATGTCAGCAGGTCCTTTTATGGCAGGGCTGAAATGCAGTGGAAATGGTTTTTTAGGATTAAGTTCATTTTCATGACAAGGAGGGACTTTGCAATTAATTGCAATTCATCTGATCACTCTTCGCAACATTCTGGAGTTTATGCAAATTGCCACCATAAAAAGTGAGGCAGCAGACTTTGTGAAAATTAATATTTGTGTCATTCTCAAATCTTTTGGCCACGGCTGTACAGCTGCTGTGTGACACGGGCCAGAGAGGCAGAGTCACATGCCAGTTTCCTGTGTTAATTCAAACCTCAATGTGCTCAATGTGTAAGAACATTTTTTAAACTGTGAATCATGAGAAAACACTGACGCTTATCAGAGCAGTATGCTATAGTATACAGTACTATCTATGTATTGTGTGATATTGCCATGCAGTATGCTATGGTCTATAGTACAGTCTCTGTATTGTGTTATACTGCAGTGAATACTTCGTTCCGTGCAGTATGTTATGGTCTATAGTACAGTCTCTGTATTGGGTTAGACTGCAGTGAATACTTCATTCCGTGCAGTTTGCTATGGTCTATAGTACAGTCTCTGTATTGTGTTATACTGCAGTGAATACTTCATTCCGTGCAGGATGCTATGGTCTATAGTACAGTCTCTGTATTGTGTTATACTGCAGTGAAAGCTTCATTCAGTGCAGTATACCTTTTAACTACAGTCACAGATAAAAGAAAGTGTTAAATAAACTCTCACATACCAAATAAGAAAAGTACATTTTAATGCAAAGCCTGAAACTGAAATTCCACTGTACTGAAGTAAGCAGCAGATCAGAGTCACACTCAGAGTAACAGTGGAAGCAATGCACCCTGGGAACAATGCCATTCAGCTTATCCCTGGGAAACACACAAGTATTGAGACTTACACCAGTGTGTTGCCCCCCCCAAAAAAAAAAAAAAATCACCGGAAAGGTGCTTAAAAAAATTAGCCTATTTGCTGGTCTGCTGGTTCCCCCTCCCAGAGGTGTGAATACGGATTGTCTGTCCACTTAAAAGACTGCACCCCCCTTAAAATCTTGAGACCACTCCCAACACAGACGTAGACTTGAAATCGTCCACTAGTCCTACATCGGAAATGCCGGCTAAAACACCGCGAGTTGTGGGGTTCGACTCTCTGGAGGCGAGAGAATCAGGCCTCTGTCGCAACATTTTCCAGCAGCCCTGCTGTCATTTTAAACGTTGTTGCTGACAGAAGATCTTCGAGATGGGGAAGTGATGATCTTGAACGTGACAAGCGAAATGGAGAACCTCGGCTATATAAGGTTAAGACGGGAAGTAAGCAGAACAGACTGCGATGATGGGAGCCTTTGTGTGATCGGTTTCATTGTCTGGAAATATTTGCATTGAATAACGTTACAAAAAGACCCTCAGACATACACAGATTTGCACGGGGTGTAAGAACTCCACCAGAAATATCATTGAAATCAATATATTCATAATATATACTCTATGAAAGTCATCGAGTATCAATTTTCAATAGCATACAATTGCTGCAGAAGACTGCACGCCTGGTGTGTGCGGGACCATTTACACGCTGCCTAATGCACCACTGTCTATAAAGTCATGCTGGGGAGAAGTATGTGCCAAACGGCTGAAAATGTGTGCATGAGAGGTGGACACGTGAGCCGTGAAGGGGAAGAGGCCCTTGCACACATACCCGGGGCGTGGATGCGCAGACACACACCCGAAAACACCTCTGTATTGGCATGGAAACGCACGCACACACACACACACACAGACCTGTACTCATATCTTTGTGGGGACCGTCCATTCATTTCTATGGGCAAAACCCAAATCCCAACAATGACACCCTTAACCCCACCCAGCCGTAACCTTGACCATAAGCAACCAAACAAAGTACGAGTCTTTCGGCATTTTTAGTTTTTTGACTGCATGTACATATTTTTTTTATAAAATTAAGTTTCCCCTTGTGGGGACCATTTTTTTGGTCAGAATAGTAGGTTTTTATCACATTGTAGGGACATTTTGATACCCACAATTTAATGTATATCTGACCCACAAACTCACTCTCTCTCTCACAGTCCCTGATAGACAGCAGTTGTAATACACTAAGTCT
Source organism: Isichthys henryi (assembly GCA_026776945.1). NCBI lineage: Eukaryota > Metazoa > Chordata > Actinopteri > Osteoglossiformes > Mormyridae > Isichthys > Isichthys henryi. Next base: position 25,449,147 of record JAODJX010000002.1, read on the forward strand.
AACCTGATCAAACCTTTCGGAACCAAAATCTATAAATACATACACCCCCACCTTCATATACGCAGACAGAAATACCACCACAGGCTGCAGCCTCCCACTGCTGACGGAGGACGGAGCTGAAATGAGACTCACCATCTCAAAGAAAGATCAGCCCACCAACAACAGTATGTTAATAACCGAACAACTCCAGTGATAATTCTGGTCAGAGGAAGGGATTATCAGGACCCAGGTGACCATTATTCATAATCAGGAAGCTTCCCAAAGCTTCTGTCTCCAGATGAATCTTTCAATTATATTTTACTCATAACAGACATAACAAAGTGTTTTCTTTTAATGCGCACATCTTCTCTCTCTTTTGTCTCATGCACTTTCAATCTCCTATTTCTGTAGACATACGACATTCGCGAGTCCTCAGGTGTGAAGTTGTACAAGTTCACTTGTTAGAAGAAAAGCCAGCCTCTCTGAAGATGGGTTAGCTAATCTGTCACACTGCGTATATTTGTGTCTGCCTCTACAATTATCTGCTGAAGAGTTTTATTGTCTTTGGATAAGGAAACAGAAAATGCAAAAGTACCATAGAGTTAATATACAGCAAAACCCATCCACGTGAAAAGTGAAGTCACCATAAAAGGTATATGCAGATTGAAGGCCCAATACCCAAACTTCCACCTTATTGAAGAGGTCATGTGACCTGAAAATGGCTGCAGCTCCGGGTATGGGTCACACTCACAGTCAGCAGAGTCTCCAGTTCGCTGAGGTACTGCTGCTCACTCTTCAGGATACTCCGAAGAACCACCAGCCTCCTTCCCAGGAGGACGTCTGGGGCCCAATCAGTCTGCAAAAGAATCATAACTGAGGTCACATGACTCGATTAGGAGCTCTCACTGATCGCCGCATCCAGGTTAACACATGACTGCGTGCTCCAGGCACAAGTGAGATTTTCCAAAGTTTCACCAGCAATCGACGTGCCATTTCCACAAGTGAATCGATCTGATCACTCACCGGTGTATCCGGGAGGTCGATGCTGTCTCCTGGAAAGGTGTTTGAGATAAACCCATCTTCAGGGAGGACCGTGCTCAGCGCTTGCAAACGGTTGGACATAAACTCATCTTCATTTTCCACTACAAATACGTCCTCTGTCAGGTCTGGCTCAACGTTGTCCATTCCTGCAAACGACATAAAACGAACAGGAGAAAACCTAAAGTTTGAATTTCCAGCGATTTCATACTGCGCTTTCTTTGGTTAGACCAAGGTCAAAATGTCATCTTAATACTGATTCATAACAAACGCAAGTATACAGGAGCTCACACGCGGGGAAATACACAGATTCTCGTTTCCTCACCGGCTCTGCCAGGGCGAACAAACCATTCAGCTTAACACTTCTAGTTAAGCGCCGACTTTGATGACAAATGCATTGCAACGGAAGCTCCTTAGCTGGTTTACAAGCCGAGCGCTGTACCTGCTACTTTGTACGTCTGCAAGTAGTCGATCGCCTCTTCATAAACCTCCATCAGAAGCGACAGAACAGTGAGGGGAAGTGCTCTAAATGAACACCTGGCTTTCCTGGCCGTAGAGGACGTGAAATTAGGACGGTAAGAGGTGTGTCCTGGAAAGGAAACGCACTTCAAACGTTCATTTTTGCACCACCTCTGCAGAAAAAAAATACGGAATTATTAAAATACTCCGCATCGTTTAACAGATTGCTCTGATCATTGCTTCCGCAAATAAATTAATAGAGTAGGATTGATATATTCGACAGCGCTTAATAGTCATATTTCAATGTAAAATGCAAATATAGGCTAAAAGGCGGCACGAAGAGACCGAGTAGGAGTTTTACAGAAATTTATTGCTCTTACTGTAACTGGCGTGAGATTCTCCATGCAGGTTATAAACTTAAATTTACAGAAGCATCCATAATGCTAACGAAACGGAAGAGCACCCATTTAGCGAGAAACTCCTCTAGAAAATGCTTCTCAAATACTCTTCAAATTATTATTTAATTCACTGGTATACAAATATCAACCATAAAATCGAAAAAATTCCATCATAAATTATTGTAAAATATTTTAACTAGACATTTTTTCAAGAACTTAACGACCAGGATTTCGTGTTACCGTGGGGCTTCTGTGATGTTGACAAGTGACCGATGAAAGTAACTGTGCGCGTAAACTTTCCAAAACGGTTAAACCCTTTTCGCTTTTCGGGTTCACCCCTTGAAAGGGGAGTAAAATAGAATTCAGTCGCTAATTAGAAATATGAGGATGGTATGTAGTTAACAGACATTCCATTTTATGCTTTTTCACTTTTAACATTTACATTTTCGATTTGGAGAACATCGCTGCTTCGTGCCGGCGATTCGTTAGAAAGCGAAGTGTCACCGATGATTGACATGCTTGTTAGTCCGCATATCTGCCCGCCCTTGTCCTCCACAAGTTGTTTGATTAGGCGCAAGCGTGACCCCCCCCCCCAAACAAATATCCTCATTAGCGAAGCAAGTTCCTGCTTTTCCAACTATACAAAGGGGAAAAGACCGTGAAATGATTAATGACATCTAGCATAAATGACCCCCTCATTGTGTGTGAGTTTTTTCCGTTATGCACGTTGTACTGTGACACAAAGTGACAGTGAAAGGAAGGAAGATCAAAACCACCAGGATCTTGTGCAATATATTACAGGCTGGACTACACAGATACAAGTAAAGAAAGGAGTTCGTGGATGCAATGGTATCTTATCGCCAAATCTGATGCTGAACAGTGATCGACGCACCAGTTGCGCCCTTAAGGACATTTTCATTCCTCTAACGGTGACCCATAAAAAACCCTAAGCTTGCTGTTTCCGACAGTGCTTTTTATACCAAGGTTAACATAGTAAAAGTGACAAGCTAAGCAGTATGTCTGTGTGGAGTATGGTTGACGTAAGGTTCATTTCAGCCACTGTGGTCCGGATGATAGCTAACTAATATTAGTGAAATGTCCCTTACGTGACTGAAATGTCCCTTAAAATAGCTCGGTGTAGGCGCTCTGGACTAAGGCTTACTTTCAAAACGTAAAATTCTCATTGTGACCATAATCTATCGTTCTGAAGGGTGTGAGGAGCGCTTATGTAAAGTGTCACAAAAGTTAATGTAACAAAAATAATACAACACAATAAACATATAATGCAATTTATGTTATTAAATACTTGTATATTTAATTGTATATGCAAAATTGGCGGTAAAAATACTGTTAATTTTCGTATCGACTTCTCACCACGCTGCGACAGCGCCCTCTGCCTTTGACATATGGGATAAATAAATAATTTAACTTGCATGCAAATGTTAAAGCAATAGAAAAGAATAGAATATAGGTACTTTACTTTTTCTAGCGGTCAGTTCTCTTTTTTTGTACCATATTTTGTTCCACATGAGAAACCCTGACTCAAATACAGGGAAATACATCATCCTTCCCTGAACCATTCACCATCATTGGGGTAAAATCTCTAGAGGCAGTCCTGCTCAAATGCTGGTGAGAGCCAACTTGGGGGTCACAGTGCAGGATCAGCCAGCATGCAGCACCCTGGAACTGGGGATTAAATTAAGGGCTTTGCTCGGGGGCCCATGTACATACATGCACAGATTAATAAGGTGAGGCAGTGACTTTAACAGGTTTATGGTCTTCTGCAATTCTCAAATCCTTTTACACAGTTGGTGTTAAGAGCATCCTGGCCATGAACATCGCAGCATGGTTTGGTAACTGCTACATCCAAGACTGCAAAGAGTAATCAAAGCGGCCGAGTGCTGTAGCAGGTCTGACCTCCACCCTCTCAGCAGAACATCTACAGCAGGTGCTGCAAGATCATCCATCCGTTTTCTGAAACCACTTCTCTTATCCAGGGTAACAGGAAGTACAGAGTCTATAGGTGCAAGGCAGGGGAACAACCCAGGATGGGGCACCAACCCATCACAGGGCACAAGGCAGGGAATAACCCAGGATGGGGCACCAACCCATCACAGGGCACAAGGCAGGGAACAACCCAGGATGGGGCACCAACCCATCGCAGGGCACAAGGCAGGGGAACAACCCAGGATGGGGCACCAACCCATCGCAGGGCACAAGGCAGGGAACAACCCAGGCACCAACCCATCGCAGCGCACACTCACAGGCAATTTGGTAATTCTAATTAGCCTCAGCATGTTTTTGGATTTGGGGGGGGGGGGGAGCACAACGAGCCAGGGAGAACATTCAAACTTCATACACACGGAGCCCTGGTAGAGACTCAAACCCACGTTCCAGAGGCATGAGGCAGCAGTGAGCGTCACGCCAGATGCGTGGGAGTTGGCCACACTGGCTTTTTATAGCAGCGATACGTTTTCAGGGTGTAAAAGAAGTTAAGTAAGTCAGTAAAATGTATTTATATAGTGCCTTTCACAGACAAACATCAAAAAGCATTGTACAGAACGGAAAAACAAATGGTATAACAAAAATACACATAACAAACGTACACAAACCCCATCCTAGGCAACTGTGTCATGAGCTTATACTGAAACTAACGCCACTGACCTCAGAGCCAGTGGAAGATTGTTTCATAATCTGGGAGCAACAGATGGAAAATCGTGATCCCCACAGGTCTGCAGTCTAGGGGACGGAACAGAGCAATGAGCCAGATGTGCAGATCTCAGCGCCCAACCGGGAGCGTGATACTGCAGGCGATGCACTGATGAGCCTGACTATGCAGGGCTCTGTAAGTACCAGGATTTTAACTGGATTCTACTGGGTTCCAGTGCAAAGAGGATCAAATGGGAACAATGTGACTACTTATGTGACCATGTTAAAAACCGGGCAGTTGCATTGTTAATGGTCTGACGGCAAGATAAACCAGGTTTAGACAGACAAGTAAAAAGAGAGATTCCGTAATCCAAGCGTGATGAAATATAAACTTGGATAGATATTTCACATGAATGCTACCTAGATTTGTAATCTCACATCTGGTCTGGATTAACGATTAACAACAAATTGCGAATACAGACGATGGGTAAAAAATGTTACCTCCATAAGAAAAAGAAGAAAAGGACTTTCCTACAACTGTTGCCATAAATTTGAGTTATTTCTGGCAGGGACGCCGTAAAGGAAGGGGGAAAGTTAGGACGATTCCCAGTTGGGGGGCCCTTGGTTTGGAGGTCCAAAATGACACACTTTCATGGGGTCCAAAATCTCTATCAGCACCCCTGGATTCTGGGTGGACTCTTCACGGGCTTATTAGCAGAGATTTGAGGTGAGGCCTCCTCCACCCTGCTGGGCCATGCAGACCACACATAGCGTTATGTCCCAGAACAGCCTGCAGGGGGCACTGCCTATCCACTCAGGTAGCAAGCTCTAAAACATATTCACTTGCTCCCAGGACAATAAGTCATTCTTCATTGTGATTCTTTAAATCGGCAGCAAACTCCAGTTACCACCTGTTGTGATTAGATAAATCTTTAAACTAGTGTTACATACACGTAAAACACTATCATTCACTTGGATACCTGTTTTTGTGTGCAACTATTTTTTTTTTGTTAAGACCATATTACATTGCAGTTCTTGTAGTACTTTTCTGCTTTATCACGCATATAACACAAAATACAAATGTGATTCTGTGTTGTGTTGGACTTGGGTACTAACACTTTGATGGAGTTAGACCATATTCCCAGTGTGATCACGCGTTATAACAGGACTGACCGTATATTAATAAACTAGGGAAATGTAACAACCCTGGCATAATGGGTCATGCTGTAAGGACAGTCTAGATATATATACACATGCACAAAAATTAAATATCTATATCTTTTTGGGAACATCTGACATTTTTTTGCTCCCCACAAGGTCAATATGACCTTGTGTGGACAGACACGGGCCCCCCCCCCCCCCCCCAACGCGGGAGCAGATCATGACGGAGGGAGACAAGCGCGGATTGAGGGAGTGGTGGGTGTGG
>JAODJX010000002.1:25510222-25523660 GCA_026776945.1 Isichthys henryi
CCCCCCCCCCCCCCCCCCCCCCCCCACCCCCCCCCCCCCCCCCCCCCCCCCCCCCCCCCCCCCCCCCGCGGCCGGCGCCCGCGGCCCCCCCCCCCCTGGAGACCCTGCAAGATACTCGTCTAGGGCTCATGGGACACTGTAGAGATGCAGAGAGTATGTCTGTTTCTTTCTGTGATATTTATAACTTGTGGTTGCTAGTGAGGCTGAGGAAGGGAAGAGGTGAGGAAGCTGGGGGTGAGAGACAGGTGGGCGGTAGCATCTGTTGGAGTCTGGGTCCCGTGATGCACGGTGGCAATACTGAGCAGGTCCAGACCCCCCCCCCCGAAATGGTTCCTCCTCCCAATCTGGGTTCTGTTGCCCATATGGTCCACAGAAAAGACAGGAACTGCAGGGTCTGGCCTGCCTTCAGACAGGCATGTGAAGAGCAAACCCACACAGTGCAAGGGCCCACACGCGACACCCTTAACAAAAGAGAAACAGTTGCAAGCACCCCCACTCCCACTGAGAAACGAAAAAAACTGAAGTCACATAGGGGCTGAAAGACGGAACAAAGTGGCCCACAAGAGGCACCCCGAGTACTTTCGGGGCTGGATGTGGGGCGATGTGAATCAAACGTTCAGAAAAGTTCACAAGAAGAGGGTGCAGACAGAGGCAGAGCACGCCTGTACCCACACACAGGAAGCAGTACTGCTGAGATGGTGGCAGAGCAGCAAAGGCTGGGAATTTCCCTGAAAAAGAAAGAGCCATTCCGGAATGCTCTGGGGCTGCTGTGAAATGTAGTCTGGCCCTAGGGGAGAGGAAGCAGGACTGACAGCTGGGATGGGCGCCTCTGGGAATGTGGAGATGGGCAAGAAACCTCAGGGCCCTTTTCAGCAAATGTCATAGGGTATCGTCCCACCGCAATACAGAGCAGGGGAAAAGGCAGCCAGAGACAGTGAGAGAGACACCAACATGCAGACAGAATCCTTTTTATTGTCTTCAATGCCTTGAACTTTCTCTGCTGTTATAATGATGTGACATTTTCTTGCTAATGAAGGTACTGAAATGGTGAACATACTGCAAATTTATTTGTTAGTAAAAAATATGAAGTATATTTTTAGTAAATGTTAAGTGAGTAAAATCTATATGTAGAAAATGTGTGCACAAACTTAACTGGTAGCGTATGATGAGACAGACTCAACCATGCAGAGACAGACAGACATACTCATACAGCAAGAGAGACAAATACATTTTGAGAGACAGACAGGCAGATGGTAAGACAAAGTCAAACATGCAGGCAGACAGGCAGACAGTGAGACAAGCAGGCACGGACAGTATGGTGAAACTGAGTGCTCATAGTCTTAGCGAGGACCCCCTTCATGAGGGCACAGCATTGCTGCTAAACCAACAGGCTGTTCATGACCTTCAAGGTCCCCTTAAAACTGCTCCTATGTCACCCAACACATGTTCTCACTGGACACATCAGCCATGTTCACACCCATCAGCCTCTACGGTGGATTGGTGGGGTCATACGTCAGGGTGGCAGGCAGGATGGGGAACTTAACTGTCCAGAAATCGACGGCAGAGTGTTTTCAACCTAACCACTACACCATTATACATTTTTTTTAATGTGTCAGGTTACGCAACTATTACTGTAGTGTCATATAAGTACAAAGAAGGAGAAACTTCATTCCACATCCATTGTTTGGAAGATGTTCCATCACCGTAAAAGATCACGAATCCTGGAAGGAACATATGAAAAAATTTCCTCATAGTGCATCTTTTGGGGACTAATATTGATGTTACAATACTAAGAGTAGCTCTGTCTAGATCCATCAGATCACCCAGCTTCCACTTCCTCCTCCCCTGCCATTTCACACAACTGAAGCCTTCAGCGAAGGCGAATTCAAAATTTTAAAAGCAACGTGCGCATGAAGATACTAAACTATGTGTGCTCTACTATGCCACCTGGCGGACGCTGAGAGAATGCACAATGTTTATGGCGGTGATATCACAGAGACTGCATTTCAGCACATGGTGCGGTCTTTGAAGAAGAAGATAGAAGCTGGTGAAAGTGTGTGTGCCGCTGTGTGTACGAATGTGTGTATCTACGTGACGAAACGATACAGAGAGATGCAATAAAACAGCACAAAACAAACTACAAGCAATACCTTAACAGAGAGAAGCTATATAGATCAATTCTGTTTTTTTTTTCATTTCTTTTTCGTAAGTAATAATCATCGTTCCCGGAAAATAGGCGTTGAAATCAATTTGTTTAGACACAACAAAGCCAAATTAAATCTGTAACCCTACGCTAAGTTAACTTCCATTTTAAGGAACCATACTGTGACCTTCCACTACTTCTCATTTCACTAGGCAATAAATATATACAGATATTCCCCGTGTAACATCCGCATTACGTGCAGTAGAGCAGGATGTTAAACGATTTGGATGTTGACCGAATATTACCATAATCACTTGCATCCTTGCCAAACAAGACCAATCTGATGATTCATTTGGCCCCAAGTTCGTTCTTGGGAGGCAAGTTAGTAACACGGGCTTTGCCAAGACCACGGCTGTGTCCAAGTTCAGGAGCCACATCCTTTGAAGGATGTGATCTATAGGTGCAGCCTTTGCAAGTGCAGGTGTTCTTCAAGGGTGACAAATGGACAGTCTGGACAGCAGATAACTTCCTACTTGCATCATCAGTTGATCCTGCCTTTACCCTTGTGCTGCTCCTATCGCCTGGCCAGGACACACCCACTTTACACAATGAATCTTGGGATATGTTGAGTTGTGAAAGATCCATCTGGTGGATCCTTCGCTACTTGGCGAAAGAAGGTCGCATTTCTTGGCTGCATTTGAAGGATCCCTCGAAATAATCCAGCCTTGGCGCACTGCTGTGACACATTTGGTCCTTGAATACAATGTTTGAAGGATGCAGCCCCTGATTTAGGACAAGTACGATCTTCACGTTCTGGGTATTGAGACCCCAGCTGTTCCCATCCTTACCCTTGCCTCAAGAAGCATGTGCTGGGACACACTCACATTACTGCCCTTGGCTTGGTTAACATGCACATCTGGGAAGGCACCATGAATGCTGAACGATATATACAGGCTTTGGAGCAACATATGATGCCATCCAGACAACGTCATTTTTAGAGAAGGCTTTGTGTATTTCAGCAAGACAATGCCGAACTACATTCAGCACTTATTACAACAGCATGGCTCCGTAGGAGAACAGTCCGGGGGCTAGACTGTTTTTTCAGCATGTAGTGTTTTTTCATAGTCCAAGACGACTCCAAATGTGTTCAGTGGTCCAAGATGGATTGTGCCAAGTGTCAAAAAAGCTAATTGAATATATCATTTATCATTTAGAATACATGCCTGTTGGTTTCATTGTTGGTTTCATGTTGGATAACAATTGATATCAGTAATGGAATTGTTGTATACAGTTTTTTTTTGTACTTATTCTGTAATTTCTTAACTTGGGGAATACAAAAAAAATGCTATCGGTGCAATTTTCTGAACAAAATACTCACCTTCATTCGCATTTTTGTGGAGTATAGATACAACAGCATAAATCGGTATTGAGCTCAGCTGATAGAAAAGACTATTAAAAGCTGTAAAAGGTCCTGTTATTACTCTCCAAAAAAAGCTTGGAGCAAATCCCCAGCTCTTCCCTCAGAAAACGCGCAGACGGCCCACCTGCTCCCCAAGGGACTGGGACCATCCCACCCAAACAGCACAGCAGCGGCACACAGGCTGGTCGGTCGAATGTGTAATGATGGGAAGCAGGACTCCTGAACTGCCCTTTAAATATTTCCCGACAAATGACTCCTGAGGGCAAAACTTACACTTAAGACTTACGCTTAACTCAGTGAACAGCTGGAAGTAACAGAGAACAAAGAGATGGACCTTGGGGATGTGAAGCCCTAACGGCGGGGGTCAGATCTCCTTCCAATCAATGCCCCAGACGGCCCATTTATTTTCCATCTGAACCCACTAAACAGCAGCACGACTGTATCAGGCCTGCAGTGCTGTAGAGCTGGCAGGAGATTCCAGCATTTCAAAGCAGATGTGCTTCAGCCAAGCATGAATATCTGTAAAGACCATCAAGACCAAGGATCTCGTTCCACCGAGGGCCATGTGAATGCAGGCATCTCCTTCTTCATCTCGTTTTATGACCCAGCCAAAGCTCGACTGACTATGCATGTCCAATGACTGCTGCTGCTGAGTTACGTATGAAAAGTATATATGGTTACTTAAAGGGACCAGCTGGGCCGGGAAGTAGATAGAAATGAGGCTCATATGCACTGTCAGAAAAATAAGTACTAATTTGTACCTTTGTTTGTCACTGGGACTGTACCCTGCAGGTAATAATACCTTTTAAGCCACAGAAATGGACTCTGAGGAATATTTTGTACCATTTGGAGTAGATTACTGTAGTTTGTACCTTGGGGATGTTCCTCAGAGTCCATTTCTGTATCATAAATTAAACTAAAATGTACATTTACCTTTGTACATTACAGGTCTACCTACAGCTAGACCCTCTGCCCTTACCTATATACAGCAGACCCTTGAGGGTACAGTCCCAGTGACAAGCAAAGGTACAAATTGGCCCTTGTTTTTCTGACAGTGTGGGATGTATAAGTTTGGTGTCTCCTAAAATAGTTCAAATCTGCCCCCAATTGACTGGATGAGGAAAACGAGGTGGACACTGACCAGACTGAGCGATTTCTTTTCAGAAATCACCAGCTGTGTCGTCTGATGCTGCCCAGGAGAGGCAGACTGACAGGGGAGGTACAAACCATGGGTATGAGAGCTGGAAATGTAAACAGAAGAAGACCAGGACAGAGAAGAAAGTAAAGCTGTCCATCCTGCAGCTTGTACAAACGTGCATGATCTCCTAAGACAAGTGAGGAGGGTTTTGTTTGGAGCAGAATAAAGTTTACAGACATGCATGTACCTTAACACAGAGAAGTTCCTTTGGAGGAGATCTGTGACAGTACAACGGTAAAGCTGGTTTTGGAAATGACATATTTAAATCATCTGTGATGATTTATACATAATGCGTATCATATTCTGTGCTCTTCCTGTAAGCAACACCTCACCTACACAAAATTCGATCACGCAGTATTTCAAATGACTGTTTTCCTGAAATGGGCTTGTCATTCTGGTATCTGCCAATTAACATTTACTAAGGATCGATGCTGATATATAAACCGCGTCTGAATTTAGGGTTACATTCAGTGTTGCTGTAGGCCTTCTGGCAGCCTCCCTGACGATCACTTGGGGTTGATCAATCATTTTAATTTAGGGGTGTATCCAAAAAGACCGAACGCTGCAGTCAATCAAAAAGTGCTTTAATAAAGTATTAGTTTAAGGCTGTGCACACTTATGCAACCAGCTTATTGTACGTTTTTTATTTTTTTATATTTTTGCATGGCAAAAGCCTGGCACTTTTCATGTCCCCTGTATTTTGTCAGCAATGATCTGTGTCTGTTGGCCCAAATCACAGCAACACCACCGACTTATTTCACAAACACTGTTGGGAGATAAAAGCTTCTATCTGCCTATAGTGTATTTTGGGTAAGTTTTTTTTTTGTTTCATATAGTAAGTGACGCAACATTTATTGCAAAGACTTCGCACCCCCCAATATCGTTCACCCCTATTTCCATTTAATGAACACAAAAGGCTTAAGAATACCGGTATCGGCAATACCAGCAATAGCGGAATTGGGTCAAATGTAATAGAAAAAACAATCAGTCTATTCGCCCATCTCCGCAAGCCTAGCGACGTCAAACAGAAACTAATCGGCAATGTCCGCGCATGTGTTGTTCACTTGAATTATGGGAATCGTAGTTTCGCACGACCCTTCGCTCGTGGTTGAGACATTTTAAAACTGTTTAAAACTGTTCAAAATACTTATTTTTGAAAACGTGCCCCTAGCAGTTGAATAAACCATATTCAGAACAACAACAGATGCTCAGGATGAGTAATTTTAAATGTTTATGGAAAAGATAAACGAAAATGATGTAACGATTCTGTCAAACACCGAAGGTAAGAAAACTTACACGAAAGTCAAATTAGTAAAAATTTATTTCAAATATTGAAAATGGTGATAAAGACAAAGTTGCCATAAACCATTGTGTTATACTTCGCAACACACACTTCCAAAGTACTCTTCCAATGAAAGCACCCATAAAACAATCATGTAACACATGAAATGGTAGGGATCCTTTGGAAATCTAATGGGTTCGTCGTTATTTTTTTATACTTCATCTAAAATCAAAAGTACCTTTTTTGGTATGTTCCACGTACCGTGGACCGTTATCTTCCATCGTTCATTTAAATTACACCGAAAGCTGTGCATATCTATCATCAGTATCTGTGCTAATTCAACGTTAAAACTCAGGTGCAGTTCATCTTTAAACGCTTAAAAATGGGATATTTACACACAATATTCAGGCTTTTTTAAAATCGCGATCAGTAATGAAAGGGACGGTAAATATTACTTTCTGCATTAAATGAAATTAAAATTCACATTTATGTTTAATTGTTTTGGCTCGGCGGTGACTAAGTCGTATACAAAACAAATATTCATACACAGTACTGCGATTGCCTGAAAAAAGGATAAATACAGCCACTTCTACCCGTTTCACTTCGTTTTCTTGGGCTTGGTTACACCACAGCTGTGACGGAAATGCATTTTTACTCTTCACCGAATACATGTAGCCTTTTAAAGACTTCACCATATGAAAAATAGTCAGTTCAATAACATAAATGACCACATTTCATTGCGGGCATAATTTTTTTCTTTTTTTTTGGGGGGGGGGTGCTGAAATGCTATTATGCTATTTATTACCTGGCCCGCAAAACACCAGAGGGGAACCAAACAAAAGTCATTCTTGAGGACTTTATCAGATATCCAATATTCTAACATATTCATTGCTGTTCGGGGGAAGGGGGGGCAGAGTCGTGTATTTGTTATGTTTCAGGCCCAGTCCGACCACGACGGACATGGGGACATCCAGACACCCACAGCAGAGGTGTACAGGTAGATCTGAGACGGCTTCCGTGAGACGTGGTTCAGAAGATGGTCATTTTGACAAGAAGCCTACAGTGATCCGTGGGTCAACCTCAATTGCTTCCGGCTGTGTGGATGATCACCTAACGAGACTACTGGGTACCCTGCTCTGTCAACCACCTTATACAGACACAGACAATCACACACACACACACCATTACATCACATCCACAAAGAACTCGCTGGGGTTTCCCATGGCCAGATGGAAGGACTGCCGGGAGGCTGTGAGCTCGGGGGGCACGGAGCCCAGATCGCGGGTGGGAGGGGCCCCAGGCGGCCCCCCCGGGGTCGTAGAGGGTGTCAGGACCTGGCCCGGAGGACCAGAAGGGTGTTGGGGGTGAGGGGGGCCAACCGCAGGCAGGGGGTGCTGTGGGACCATCATGACCATCATGGGGTTGTAGGGGAGGGGGATCCCGGGTGGGTAGGGCATGTGCGGGGGCGGGGCACGGGGGAGCGAGCGCTGGCTCAGGTGGCTGTGCTCGCTGGGCGTGGCCGAGCCATGGTCACGCCTCAGGCTGCTGCGGGTGGAGTACTCCGATTCGCTGCCACTGCCGGAGCGCGAGTCTGCCCCGCCTCCCGGTGATTTCTCCTCCCGGGTACCTCCCCCTGAGCTTCCTCCTTTACCCCGCCGCCTATCGCCCTCGCTCCGCGTTGAGCCGCTGCTCCGACTCCCTACAAGAAGAGAAAGGCACATGAGCTCAGCTTTCTGGAAGGAGGAGACGCACCTACAGATGATCAAATGACACCACTGGCCAAGCTAGTACCAAGCAGATGAGGCCACAGAAGCAGGACGTAGCATGACATGACGGCTTGGAACCCAGCCCCCCCTCACCTTCGCTGTGCTGGCTTCCTGCGCTACCGGGTCCATAGCTGTAGCTGGACAGCTCGTGGTAGGCTGGAGGCTGACTGGAGTAGGGGTGGGGGTACTGGTACGGGAAGGAGTGAAGCAGGGGCCAGGGCGTTGCCCCTGGCAGGGGCAGGGGAGTCAAGGTATCCTGATCCGATGCCCCACTGGAGCCGTCGTTATCATTCAAGGTGAGATTTGCCATGTCTGGGGGGAAGGACGTGTTTGGTGAGATGGAAGACAGTGGACAATTTATTTATTTATTTTTAAATCCTAAATATTTCTTAATTCAGGATTAACTACATTATCTCTGTTTTCCCCTCCCAAACATAGATTCTCTGTGACCCTGTACAGGAGACGTTAGAAGATGGATGGCTGAAAAAATGGATATTAAAGGAATATCCCCTCCCCTCCCCCCATGGCACCGAACCAGAGCCTCACTCTCAAGAGGGTTTTCTTGTTGGCACACTAGAAACATCACAAGTGTACCTTTGAAATATTAAAATTTCTATCAATTACTGACTCAGATTTATCTAACCAAACATTTTTGTAGGAGGAAATAAGTACCTAGAGGAAACCCTCACAATGCAGGAAGAACAGCAGCCAAGGCTAGGGGCAGGAGTAGAAACCACAACCCTAGAGGTGTTAAGCCACAGCACCACCCATAAACCCTCACTGTGTCTCATTATCCTAACCCCGCCCTTCCGATCCATATTTAGCCACTCACAATTCTCTCAGTCACACAGCACCACCCACAAAACCTCACTGTATCTCATTATCCTATCCCCGCCCTTCCGATCCATATTTGGCCACTCACAGTTCTCACAGTCGCTCAGGTCCCCGAATATGTAGTAGCATTGCTCGGAGAAGGTGATCTTGTTGACGGTGTGGCGGATGAAGCCAGCCTTCAGCAGGTTACTGGCATACTTGCGTGCCTCGCGCCGGTCCTGGAAGCCTTCAACGTGGTGGAACAGCCACTCAACCACGTCCGAGCCTGGGGACAGCAAGAAGTGAAGGAGAGATGGAAATTAAATGGTGAAATAATATTACACCTGAACTGAAATACACAGACTGGCTTTCAGTGTAATACTCCACATTCTGACATTCTTTGCACCGTTAAAACTTGTCATCTGTTATTTATTGTCACCGTCTGCGAATGTCAGAATGCGTCTTTATACTCTAAATTTGTTTTTTCATCTACAGTAAACCTGCAGTTTCCTTTGGGATTAACAATATAATGACCTGTATATCTATCCAACTCTCCTTGACATTTACATTCTATTCATTCAGCAGACACGTTAATCCAAAGTGACGTCCCACTGAGAAAGCAGGCTCAGACACCCCCGAAAGCAACTGGGGGGTTAAGGGCTTTGCTCAGTGGAATCACTCCGACGACCCTGGGATTTCAACCAGTGACCTGAACACAGGAGCTGCATCCCAACCCACTGGGCCACACTGCGCCCCCATCGTCCAACTCCAACAGGCAGTCTGCTCAGGTTCACAGACATCATGCCGATTCGCCCCCACTCCCCGCTTGCAGTAGCCGGTCCCTCACCCAGGAAGGCGTTGGGGATGGTGATCTTCAGCCACATGCGGTCCCTGACTTCCAGGCCGGACTCGGGCGACGCCATCGCCTTGGCCACCGATGCCATGTCCGAGTGCAGGGACAGGCTGAAGTCAGTAAAGCCTAGTGGGTGGGGTCGGGAGATATGGGGGGGGGTTACACTCCACCTCAAGGGGTACTTTGGATATAAAGGGCTGGGGGGAGGGAGGTGAGGGGAGTCACACAGGCAGCAAGCATGAGGCGTGACATCACACAGACTCACGCTCGGTCTCGGTGATGGAGGAGCCGGAGGTGACGGAGCTGAGGGCGGAGCTGGCAGGATAAGCGGGGTAGGTCCCCGTCAGAGCAACTGAGTGACTGACCCAGGCTGCTGGGTCGATGGGCCGGATCGGCTCGTCTGGATGGAGGTAGACAGCGGCATCGTCTGAGAGGAGTGAGACGGTGAGCACAGGTACGGGGGTGGGGGGGCCTGGGGGGGTAGTGGGACTTACTGCGCGGGAGCGTGAAGTAGCCCTGAGGGGACGGATCCCAGCATTTGGCCACCGTGAGGATGATGGGCCTGGGAGAAGGAGACAGAGCGGAACGGGGTATTTATGAGGTCACAGGGGCAGGCGTCAGCCGTGCGCGGGCATGTGCGAGCGTGAGAGACTCACCCCGGCTTGTGCACAATCTCCCTCAGGACCCTGACCGCATCGTCGTTACTCATGTTCTCGAAGTTGATGTCGTTCACCTTGATGGAGACGTCATCTTATCAAGGTGGGTTTGTCACATATTCAGGTAGCTCAGGCATATGAACCTTCAGTCATCAATTAAGCACTCCTCAAAGCATTTAGTGCCCCCTGTCTCTCATACGGGTACCTGCAGCAGCATGTCCCCCGGTTCGATGCGCCCGTCGGCCGCCACCGCTCCTCCTTTCATGATGGAGCCGATGTAGATGCCCCCGTCTCCCCGCTCGTTGCTCTGGCCCACAATGCTGATGCCCAGGAAGTTGTATTTCTCTGTTCGTACGGAAAAAAGCCCACAGTTAAAGGGGCAGGGAAGCCTCTTAGTGGGCCGATCCTCACTGAAGCTTATCGAATACTATCGAATGCTGACGGGCTGTCTGTCAGAGAACACTGCTCAACCCAGTTACAATTAAAACGAACATTCGATAACTGTTTTATAAATCAGGAGGTGGGTGGTGATGGGAAAATAAGACAAAACAAAAGCAATTAATCATGGTTGAGTGGAGGAGGATGGATATACTATGAGGAAAGGGAGCAGAGGGTACAGTAAGCACAACTCACCCATGTTGAGGGTGACAGTGATGATGTTGAGGGACATGGTGGAGTCTGTCACACTGCTGAACGAGGAGGCCTGGAAGGCAGGACATAAGGGTCACACCCCGCATTGCAGCCAATCACTGCCGCTCACCAGGAATCAGACCACTCCCACGTGCGACTTATGCTTCCATTAATAAAACGGGTAAACCCAGCCCGTCACCCTATGCCCCGCTTCCACCCCGAAGCTGCTGCCAGCTGCACCCACTAAACCCCTCGCTAGTGTCGTGTTGACAGGTGCAGTACCCTCTCCAGCCTCGGGGGGCGCTGTTTCCTACGTCGGCGATGGCGCTTCAGGAGTCGGGAGGCTGTGCTCTGTTCTGTGGTGCTGCTGAACCTGGGGGCAACAATGAACTTTTCTGATATTTCTAATCGCAAACATTAGAAGTTACCTAAATACCACTGTTGATAAACAATCTTCTCCTTAAGCAGTGACCGCAATCCCAGCCACCGCCAGCGTCTCACCTGCTCATGGTGTCGTCGTCCTCCGAATCGCAGAAGCTGGTCGCATCCAGCTCGCTGCTCATGAGTGTGCTGGCACTCTCGTAGCCCGCTAGGTGGCGCTCCAGGCGGCTCTGCCCATTCATCCTCGGCCCTGGGGAGGGGAGGTAAACGACATGAGCATGAACGGATCTTAGGGGAGATTCGAGCCACCCTGCGTCTATCGATTCCTAGATGGAGGAGGATCAGGTCACTGTTCTCAGCTGAACGTTGTATCACGTCAGGGCTCACCCCCCCCCTCACCGTGTGGGTCCTGGCTCTCCCTGTGCCGCGGCCGCTGCCTACGGCAGGAAACCAGCGACTCCGTGTCCGTGCGGTCATCCAGGGTGTCCACGCTGGGCGGGGCATTGGGGCTGTGAGTGGCAGGGGGGGTAGGGTGTTGGGTCACAATTCACTCTGGGGAGGCTGAACTGATATGCTAAACTCTCCGCCCCCCCCACCTCAGACTATAAAGTTACTTTGTTTGATATTACAAGAGCAGACATCCGCCATTGTCTGTGCGCAGGGCTGGCCAGGTCAGTGCCTGACAGAAATGTTTATCACCATACAGGTTTGTGCAAAAAAAACAACAAAAGGCTGACTTAGTAGAATTAGAATTTAGAATTACAATTTTATCTGACTATGCAGCTACATGTCTTAGCGATGATGAAAAAGCTTTAAATACACTCCTTTTCTGGGAAGTAACACTCCTCCAGTCTTCCCACCCTGAACATCAGCACAGAAATATCTTCCAGAAATGACCAATTACTGTACATTTACGGTCCTGATTAAACAAATGTAAAGCCTCTCGTGCCAGTATGAAAATATTAGGTGTCGATGCATTAACTAATTAATCAGTGTGCATATGGCTCCCAGTCACACGAAACCAGCTGGGTTAGGGCTACGAGGGGCGTTGCTTACTGGAAAGATGGAGGCCTGGAGTCCCCGATGCCACTGACTCTCTCAGCAGGTGGAGGGGGCAAGGGTGGGGGTGGCGGAGATGGAGGGGGTCGCACCTCCGTCGGTGGGGCTGGGGCGGCAGCAGGGGGTTCAGGGTTGGGACCATCTGAGGACACCAGCTGCAGTGGGGGGGGGGGGGTCACAGAGATACAGACAGGGTGGTGGGAGAATGCAGAGTCACACACGTGTCAGTGCCGCAGGATGAAGTAAACTTCCAGAATAATCTGCCGTGTCCATTGAAGCATCAGTGGTACCCAGACCTACAGGATGCTTTCCAGGGTCACGGAACAATGGAACACAAATCATTACTGGCTATGAGAAGACAGGGACCGCCGAACACGTGCAGAACGCCTTTTATCCGGAACCTTCCGCGCAGGATAGGTCACCAACTCCACCTACCTCCCAAAATTTTGTGATCTAACATACAACTTACCACAGTAATTGACCTCACTCTCTTTTAAGTGCACTATTTCTTTTAAAAAAAGGACTAGACATTGGCAAATAAGCTGTAATATAAAAACACTGCCATAAATCACCTTTAACAATAACCCCTGACCCACATGTTAACCTGGCTGTCTTTTGTCACATGTCACACAAACCGCGGTGTCAGGTTTCCTTCCCACAATTCCACTGACCCGCCTTTTGTTTACGGAGTCCAATGTCGCTCTTTATGTAGCGTGGAGCATGATGGTACCCTGTCAGACAGCCTATCAGGGGCCAGAAGCCAGAAGCAGGATTTAGCTGAGAATCTGCCTCACTACACAGCGAGCGTCATCGGACTGAGGCGCCGGTCGGATTTACTCAGAGGCACCACTGCGCTAAAAGGGTCCCTCCCGCGTAACTAAGCCTGCCTATATTTCTCAACATTCCCCACTTTACAAGGGTTTCTTTCCATTTTTCAGCTACATTATATCATTTTCAGATTTCAGTTTCAGTGTCTTGACAAAGGATTTTGGGGAAAAGGTGTCTGCATTCAATCGTTGGGTTAATGGGTTAATCTTTGAAGTTTTTTATTATTTAAATAAATGATTGATCCACACCCAAAACATTACAAAACACAAAAGAAAACAGAAACCTTTATAACTAACAACCCCACAATCAGGGCCCCCCTCTGGGGGCGCGGGCGGGGGGGGGGGGGGGGGCGGGGGGGGGGGCGGGGGGGGGGGGGGGGGGGGGGGGGGGGGGGGGGGGGGGGGGGGGG
>JAODJX010000002.1:25537342-25547790 GCA_026776945.1 Isichthys henryi
CTTGTGAGCCGTACTTCGTCTGGTTCCTCACCCAGGACCTGTTTGCCTTGGGTGACCCTACCAGGGGCATAAAGCCCAGGGCAACATAGCTCCTGGGATCATTGGAACACACAAACCCCTCCACCACGATAAGGTGCCGGCTCCAGGAGAGGGTAAACATGACCACTGAGAGCCACCAAGAATTGTTCTGTGAAACACTTTCTCTCTGGGTGGGATTTGGCTCAGTGGATTAGACTGTTGGGTCCTTGAGCTCAGTCCTCGTGGGGCTCTTGGAATCGGTTGGCCTTGTTTCCTCAATAAAATACGCTGTCTCTGGTAAAAGTGTCTATGTAATGCAAAAAACAACAACAATATGAATGTCTGTGCAGGGATATGCCATAAGCCAGTACTAACACTAAAAAATAGCTACAGTACCAAACTGTAATGACATATCGGGATATTCATTCTTACAGACTATTACAGATTAATTGTTTGTGTAATGAGTTACCTCACTGTGGCAAACTGGTTCACTTTCCTCTTCCTGTCATAACTTGGCTAACAATTGACAAACAGATCTGTGTCGGTTAACTCGGCTGACATTTTCCTGTAACTCCCCCGCTCCGGTAAACACACACACACACCTGAAAAGCGAACGTCATTGAATGGCATCCAAAACAATTGATTTGAGTACACATATATCATTCAGGAAACTAAGAAGGTGGAAATATCTAACTTTATTATACAGTCTTTGGTCCGAAAGAAGCCCCTTTTCGTAGTTTTGAACTCGTTATTGCCCTTAAAGTATTACTAATTTACTGGGGGAGTAAATAATTTCCTGGAACAGTTTGCAGACCATTTAAGGTGGAATGAATAATAAATAGCATCTGCAAATATCAAAAGACCATTTTAACAGATTTCTTTCATTGAGATTTTCCAATTTTAAAACAAAACAATTCCCTCTTTAGCGTAGTCAAATATGATGTCTAGTCTCATTGTGCAAATGTAAATGAGCATCCTACGCGTTTTCTTGTTTAAATCCAACCCACACCAGTAAACACTTATCCGATATTGGAGATATTGCCAATTCTGGAAAACATGTATCGGACTATAAAGTACTCTGGGCGGTTGGGTCACATGTGAAGTTTTCAACTGCTTGCATGGGAAGAAACTCTATTTGAAGCTGCTAAGCTCAAGAAAAAGACAACATAATAATAATAAATTATTAATATTAAAGTTGATATGGTTTTCATTATCCATTGACTTCATACAAGATTTTACTTAGTGTTCAGGATTTCCCCTAATGTACACGCACGAGAAACAATTTAACTAGGCCTACAAATTCTATTCATATTATTTTGATTGTCATATTATTTATCTTTCAAGAAACGTCATATGATGTACTCGGCAGTGCTTCTGTTAGAACAAATCCCTTTCGGTAAATGTTTAGTTTCAGACGGTCCACCTTAAGAAGACGGTAATGAAAACGGAGGGCGTGTGTTTCGGAGGAGAAACGTCACTGGGTTCACCACGCGTTAGTAAAAGTATGTTTGGTTTTTAATAATGGGCGTGTCATGCACCTTTCACTATAAGAATAGTGGTAATTCAACACAACAGACAGTATCGGTGATACTTACGGCAGGATCGGGATAGGAAGATGAGCTCAGAACTGGAGTGCGGTATTTGTTACCAGAGCTACAATACGGGCCGTCGTCTTCCCAGAGAGCTGGGATGCCGGCATACTTTCTGTGAGAGCTGCCTGTCGGCGATAGTCAGGCAATCGGCGTGTCCGGCGGAGGTTTGCACGATTATCTGCCCGCTATGCCGCCACTCCACCCCCATTCCCGCAAGCGGCGATTTGCGACAGGCGCTCCGGGTGGACGAAGGGCTTCTCGGGCAGACTCTGAAAGCTGGGTTTCTGGAGGACGAAAGTGATAGCGATGGAAAACCCGAGCCCGACCTGTTCAGCCCAAATCCAGCCTCGGATCCGGCTCCCAGGACCAGAAAAGGCAAGATGTGGTGCTCTCTAAGGCGGATATGTGGAAGATTTCTCAGCGACACCCGCCACACTTCAGAGCATAGACACCGTAAGTGGATAAACTCGTTTTTAACTCTTTTACATCACAATAAGCAGTTTAATATTCAGAACACGTTTAATTCTTGAATGGTTACAAACATAAAATACAGAAAACTGGGATGTGTGTTTTTTTAAAACTACCAAATACTCAAACATTTTGGAAGAACCTTATGAATTACGATAAAGTCCAACCATCTCGTATGTTAACTTCGTTTTGCTGGTCGAGTTAAACATTAAAATACACACTTTGGTGTGTTACCCATTTATAATAACGACCTGGTCTTTGTGTATGTCTCCCCCCCACAGAGTACATGACCAACGAAGAAATGAAGGACATCGCGTTGATGTCGTGTTACATGATATAATAACCGAAGATCCCGCATCTGATCCGAAATGAAGAATTTGTGAAACGTCTGGGAACTGACTGTCAAAGACCACTGACATTTTTTGCTACTTGGTATTGACCAAGGGGAAAAAACACTGTTTAACAGTATTAAATCACTTATGAGCCTGTTTATATAAATTATCTAACCAAACTACTTCACACTATGCCTATTTATTTATAAAGGGCCCAACCATCTCTGAATAAGAGGCTATGAAATGATAACAGGACGTGTAAAGATACTGTAATTTTATGATTTGTATTTCCACTTTGTTACATATTGTTTCAATCCTTGTGTAATTGATTGAATTGTTATTTATTAGGCCTGTATTATCCAGAAATATACACGTTTTTGTAATAAAATAAAATCCATTTTACAATTAGTGTTTCGACACATTGTAAAACGATGCATTATTCGATAAGGCAAAAAGTGAGACGAAGTGACAGAATCTTTAGAAATGATCCAAAGCTGTCTGTTTAAAAAATGATCAAACCTCAGAAATTTCTAAACTTCCCAAAAGAAACGACCGAAACTACCTTATCAGCACTGGATTCCCTTAAGCAACTGTTAACTCTTACAATAAAGAAGGAACCTGCATGTCACTGCCAACAGACCAGCCCTCCTGCAGAGCGACAGGCAGTATCTTACCACTGTATCTCACCAGTCTACATCAGGGTTTGGTTTTACCTTATTGCGACGGATAATGACATCAGTTGCTTCATATATTACCAGGGCAAGAGGCCGTCCGGTCTTCTGCTTTTGTTGGTAGATACCGTCACAAGTGTTTAACCAATATTAGCTGGAATTGTTCGAATAAATACGTACTTTTATATTGATCCAGTATGCCAACATAATTCAACAAGTAAGCAAGTAATGTTTTGCAGACGTCGGGTAAATCGATGTTGATACGACGAGCCTGATCCTGAATTAATTAACCCTAAATGAGTCCAGTTAATCATAGATGGTTAAGATCCTCCGAGGTTCAACTGCAGGCAGCTTAATTCCCGACAGGGCGCGCGGGAAATCGCGCATATTACGATACAAATTCCCCATAAGCTTTCCAACTTTCGGCATAAGAGGGGTGAGTAAGACAGGGCCGTGAGAAACGTGCTGAAACAGATCTCACAAAAGCGAAACAAAAGTGTGATAAGTAGCGGTCCTGACGTCAGCTGCCTTGCTGAAGTCGGTTGCCTCTGTCCTCGTATTATTCTTTGTTAAGACTAACCGCATGATCATCACCACTCGCTGTCCCGTTTTCGCAGTGGTCATACGCTGACGTCATCGCCACGGAGGGTGAGGGGTCACCATCATATCACTCATTTGGCTGTGAGCTGCGGTCCGTTTCCCAGCAAAGCGTCAGTGAGGATGGTTCTAAGACGAGGGAGCGTCGCGTACATTCGGTTAATAAACAGAAAAATATTCTCTGCATTATATATACGTAGATCTCCTTTATCTAGACCTATGGGCGTCGTTAGGTTCGATCAGTCCCGAGTATTTTAGCCCCGATGCCAATTATCCTCCTTCAAAAATAAAGAAGTCAAGCCCCAGGCTTGACTTATAGCACCTGATGTCTTCAATGGCAAGAAACTCACCTGCCTAGACCCATTAGCCCTGTTAGGGAAACCTAAATAGGGAAATCCTGAAGAAATTTAACTTTCAATATTTTCCCCTTATAAATGACCCACTTGGGGTAGAAATGAATGGTGAGCTGAAAACAGGAAAACAATAAACATTGGAGAGGGAAAAGAGTGGAACTAAAGAAAGGAAATAGTCAGATTTGGTCGTATTTAACTCAACATGCAATATTTCAGTCATAGCTATCGCCAGTTTAAGAGTTTCAGTGATATCTAGACCCACGTCGTGTATCTCCGTCACATCGAGCCATTGTGGAGTACCTGCGTCATATCTAACGCAGTATCTCAGATGTACATCTTACACCGTGTTCTGTACATATACACACCAGTTAAATTACGTATGAGACTGTGTCAGGGGAGCTTCTAGCTATTGAAAGGATTACCTGGGCCTTAATTTTTACTTTATAAAGGAAGACCAGCAACAGAGTTAAAATTCTGGACTACAGCTCCGAGTGATCGGACCTAACAGAACCCATGGTCTGTGCCATGAGATCTGGAATCGAACAGAATAGAATAGAATAGAATAGAATAGAATAGAATAGAATAGAATAGAATAGAATGAAGCCCTAGTCCTTCTCTTGTCTGACACAGCAGTTCTGTTACAGCTCCACGCACAGCAATGTTTGCCTCCATCCACAAGCCTCCCTGCACATCACTCACCATCTATACTTACAGCAAGTACCATGCAAATAGTCTCAATTCCAGCACAGAGATGACAGTTTAACCCTCATACAGCAAACTGTTACATCCTGTCACATTCCAAAGTAAATGTGATGTTAAATTACCTACAATCATGCCTCATTAAAAGGCCCCTGTTCACTCGACCAGCCCTCCAGTGCTCCAGTACCCCCTCCCCCACCCATCCTTTTCTGTAGGACTTTTTTACTCCCAAAACACAGATCATTTAAAAAATTACCACGGGTAGATTAATCGATCAGTGAGATGGCCAGGGACAGACGACAGCACAAACAAAACAAAAACATCCATCACAAAAACACATACAAACAAATGCAAAAGTCAACCCCCAGAATATCATTATACAGCAGCCATTCTTTTTTACCCTACTGCTTGCCCCAAACTGACCCCTCCCTGTAATTAAAGTTCAAGCAGCAGCCTGTTTCCTGGATCTAATCCACAAAGTTGCCTTTCCATCTGCCTTATTTTCACAATGAGCTTTGACAATCTAATGGACCACGGCTGGATTATTACATCAAGCTGGGCTACTGAAATGTACAGCATTAAGATGTTGCCTTGGTGAAATTTTAATGTGAATGTAATTTGACCTTATTGCTCTCACTCTATGGCATTCTGACTTCTTTTGTTTAACCATCTAAAACGTACGGGGTGTTGCAGTGGTTAGTAATGCTACCTTACACATCTCGGACGTGGATTCAGGTCTGATCCAGGATTCTGTTTTGGGAGTTTGCTTGTTCTCCCCATGTCATCAGGCATTCTACCCCTTCCCCCAGTCCAGAAACATTCTCAAGTTAAATGTAATTGCCAGACTATCCATAGGTGTGTGGGTTGTTCTTGCCTTATGCCTGTAGCCTCCAGCACTAGACAGAAATGGATGGATTAAACACTTTATGATTTATTGTTTAAATGACAATAATGATAAAGATGATAAGATATTCCATGTCATATGATGAAGGATTTTTCCAGAGTCGATTTTAGAGACTGTAGGGGCCCTAGACAGACCAATTCCATGGTCTGCTACAACTCTTCCAGCATGGTGCAATTTAATGCTATCACCATGAAATCTAAATTAGCAATACCAACAAATAGAATTGAATAAATATAAGTCCTTCATTTTCGTTTCTGTGAAAAACAGAATCCGTAAATAAAGCATAATTGTCATTGCAGTGTAGGCCTATTATGTAATCGGCCCCCCTCCTGGCTCAGTGCCCCATCCAACAGCCTGTCTTGCCTGTCCTGTCGCTAGCCTCTGGCTTTTTCTCACAGAAACCGCAGTAATTGTCGTCTAATTAACACTAGACTATGTGCTATTCCCATATTACTAGTGTTGTGATCTGGAATTGTTTTGTGGTTTGTTATTTTGGTATTCGGTTCTAGGGTTGCTTAGCGCTCATTCGTGTAGGCGAAGTTACTTCATGTCATTCCTCAAGCAGTGGAATACGAACCAGACTCACAAACAATAATAACCTCTTACCGCATTTTATTGCTTTGGTAAATGTTTCACTAATATTATTCCGCCTGCCAAAACATCAAATCGATGTAAAAAATGTATGACGAAATGGGCAAATCAAGCAAGTTGTAAAGAACTAATACAGTATACTGTACTACATACACCAGGACATCTGCGGTACGGCAACACATTTTAAACTGTAGTTTCTCAGTTCATTGCACCACCTGATGGAGAAAATGCGCACGTCATGTATATAAATCGGGGTCTTTTCCCTTCCAAATAGCTGCGTTTCTAAAACTCTGTCAACATTCTTTCTTCTCCGTGTGGGCTTTAGTTAAATCTTGTCCTGCGAATTTTACTGGAAAAAACTTACCTCGTAAATAGGCTGTAAAAAGATTCAAAGTTTTACTTGGTTTAAGTAAAAAAATATGACCTGTTAAACATATAATTATACGAAGGTTTTTATACAGGGGATCCTGGAGAAACTAAAACAATAAAATAAGAAATAAGAGAATAAAACAATTTCCTATGTAAACTGTGGAGGTAGATCTACCTCCACCTACCGTGTTATGCCGAAAACTCGCCGACCCGAAAAAAAGGTATTTTCTCATTAGACCTTCGGCTTTCTGTTGATTGTTATCCACAAGTAATCATGCATGAACATGAATTCGACTGCTATGTTAGGCAGGAGGGGAATGAGAAATGCGGGTTTTAGGCTCCCGCATTGTAATATATAATATTAGAATCGCATCACGGGGCTTTTACGTATGTGGAGAAATAGTGTGTTTTTTTTCTACTGATTTTCATTGTGCTGTTGCGAGTAACGCCAGTTGCCAGAATAAATACTGCAGAGAGACTATTCTATAAATAATGTATTTTACATAAATATAGGTCTATAAAAGCATAAAATACACTGCAGGCTTGCTGTGAAATTCCCCTCTCTTGCGGAGGGGGCGTACATCCACCCCCGGACCCCTCCTTCACTGGGTTAAATCCAGGTCTAAGGTTTCATGGCTGAAGTTGCCTCACAAGTTTCTGGTCCTGCAGCGGTTTTCCCGCCACTCCTCAGGCCGCCACCCGATTTTCCGCATTTCATGGCTCGCCTCCATCTTGCCACACGGGGAATGATTTCACGTCCCACGCTGCTTTCACTGCGCCTCCGCACCGCCGCTCCTTTTAACAGCGGCGGCTTTTTATTCGTCACAATGCGTGCCGATTGTTTACATTCCTTCCCTAAGATTCCCGAAAGATTGGAGATTTCTTTTAGGGGGGGAGGGGGATAAATAAATAAATTAAATCGATGCTTCCTCTTCGCCACTAGGCGGCAGTGAAAAGCAACAAACGGCTATAAGGTTTATTTGTGGGTCATCTCAGGTTATGTAGAAAACAGACCCAGCTAAGAACAGAAAATATGCACATGTACATTTTCGATACTGTTTTTTTCCATCATAGCGGACTGAATTCAGTTTAATGTTTTGGTTACCCTGCTTTACATTTAGTTTACTATCTATTTGGCAAATTTGAATTTGTAAATATATATAACATACATTTGCGTATATAACTTGGCAGTGCTGAGAATTTTTAACTGCCTCCAGTTTAAAAGCTCACACAGTTTGCACATGACTTCACGCATGAAGAAAAAAGCACCAGCATCCTCTCACGCCACAGAAACGGCTCCATTCATGGCGCCTGACCCTTGACCAGTTCCCAGAGCTGAAACCCAGCCGTCGTCACGGCAGCGCGCTACTTTTGGGTTCCGACGGAGGGCTGCGGCAGGACGGAGCGAAACGATCTTAACGGGAACGGTAAGGAACGATATTTACAATAAAGCTACTCAGTCATTTGTTTATTAGATGCAGAACAAACACGGTATCTCGACATGCAATTTGACGTTTAAAATTTGCCATGAGTATAATTTGCTGGACAGCACGTGTATATGGTTGATAACTCCCGATTTCCCCGTTCGTCGTAATTCTTTTTCCTAAGCGATTTACTCACTCCCTGCCTCCCCCTCTCAGCCTGAAGGGAGAAACGATGCCTCCATGTGCCTGTGAGTGTGAGGGAGCTTTTAAGGGAAATAAGTACAGAGGCCCCTCAGTCCTTTACTTCTCCTGCCCCCCCGTGTAATTTTTTTTTTACTGAATTAAGGAACCTGAATGTGAGACTTACATTACAGCAAAAGAGAAACAGAACACAATCACCCTGCATGTTTTATTTATGGTATCCATACTCTGCCACAACATTGTACATGTCACTTGGGGAGGGGGAGGGTGGGGGGGGGGGTAGAAGGAGAAAGGATAGAAAGCCTTTTTGTTTAGCTGTGAAAAAGGATGGGAAGGATGGGAGGTAGTGGGGGGGGGGGAGTAGAGGACTGAAACTAAGCTAAAGGGAAGGAAATGGAAATCCTGCAAAAGTTAACGTTCCCACAACTGACGTCAATCCCATTTAATTTTTCCCACCTTGGTCAGTTTCCCCTGCTCCTCAATGTGCCAGGCTGTTCAAAAAAATCACTTTGAACACAGAAGAAACACCCGTTGTCAGTTGACTCGACCGACACTGAACAATAGAAGGGGAAAATATTAACAAAGGAAAGGCCGCGTGGTAGAGACAGGCATGCGGCGTTCCAGGAACGCGGGGGAGATGCTTCAGTGTCCTCTGAAGAGCTAACGCTATCTGCAGACGGGAGAAGGCCAGGCCGCGGATAAAGGGCTCCTTAATGAAAAGCCGCTTCCCTTTCATGCAGACTGAGCCGTCAAAGTTGCCCAGTCCCCGAGCCGCCTTTGTGTTTGGATTAGCGGGGGAGGCCTTTCCGCGTCACGCGCGAGAAGCAGGCTTCCTGTCACCACCCCTGCCAAAGGGGAAGCGATTCACAGACTGAACGGTTCCTGTATGAGTATCGAGGCTGTGAACTTGCGTTTTTCTCTTGCTCCTCACTTGTGGTTAGTTGAGTAATGGAGTAACAGCACAGCTCTGTCACCTAAGACTCCAGGTTATATTTTGTTCTTTCTTTATTGTAGGGAGACTGGAATTCATCTTCAAGGACCTCGCTTTTTTTTTTTTCCCGCCCTCCTGTTCCTGTCTTTCAGCCTTTCATTCATGATTCATGAATGCGCCGTGATCCCGTGTACCCTGCGGCCAGTGATTGGCTCCCTGCTTTGTCCCGTGTACCTTGCGGCCAGTGATTGGCTCCCTGCTTTGTCCCGTGTACCTTGCGGCCAGTGATTGGCCGGGCTATGCGGCGAGGTCGGATTGGCTCCCTGCTTTGTGCCGCTGTTGAATTTGTGGAGCGTCGAATTCCCAGACTATCTGTGGTTCTCTATTTTTTTTGTGCGTGTGTGTTGGAACCTCAGGAACCCCGTCCTGCCCCTGTACCTAAGGCAGATCTTTCATATTCTGCCCCCAGCTTGCGCCCCCTACTGGTTGGCCATCTGCTCAGGGACATCACCCTTTTGTCGGACAGCTGTGCCTGTCATCACTCTCTCGTTAAGCAGGTGTTTCGCTAATCCGATGTATGGCATCACTCTCTCGTATAGCTTCCAGCCCATCTGCACTCGCCCCCCCCAAACCTCCACCCTGCTCTGGCTCCCTCCCAGAGTGTGGTCGCCACGCCGACGCTTCATCGGCCCCTCTGGCCTCCCACCACTCAATGGGGAGTTTGTCTCTGTGTCTCCATGGTGACCGCCTGAAGAGCAGAGCCGGTGTCAGGCTGCGCCATCGCGGTGGGTGAGATCGAGGTGCACTCAGAGACCCCATAATCCCAGTGGAAGAGAGACAACCCCGCCCCCTCCCCCCACGATAGCCCTACCTCCAGCGTCTGAATCACACCACAGTCTCTGAACCTGGAGAATCTGATCGTGGCAGAAAGGCTTCAGGGTTAATGACTCTTTGCATATGCATGTCATGTGAACGTCACCGAATTCTTGCACATTTCCTGTTCAAAAGCATGGCCTGAGAAGGCTATGGATACCCTGGCAGACATTAGACAAAAATCTAATGTCAGTGGCCCAAGCAATATTCACTGAGGCCCAAGATATTGTTCCAGGAAGGCCCAAATTTCTACTAACCCCCCTGCTTCCTGGGACAGGCTTTGGATCACTGACTTTATCTGGATAAGCAGTCACTGGAAATGGATTAATTGTTGATTGGTGATCAATTGAAGCACTTTTTTACTCAGCGCGTAGTCACAGTATGGAATGGTCTTCCAGATAACGTGGTGCAAGCTGAGTCCTTGG
>JAODJX010000002.1:25566901-25583308 GCA_026776945.1 Isichthys henryi
AGATTTATACCTTGGCTGGGGCCTGCAGTCTAATGGGGGGGGGGGTATAGAGGTAGCAGTAGGGGGAGGGCATGTGGGCACATTAACAGCCACAGTTTCACACACCAGGTTCAGCTGTGCCGCTCCGAAAGTTTCCACCAGCTTTGCCATCTACACACGCACCACTGGTAACCCCCTCCCATCACCATCATTGCAGGACAGTCGGAGAATCCCGCCCACTGGGGGTAGCAACCTGGCACTAACTTGTCAAAAAGCCTAACCACTTCAGTTTACCCTTCGCTAGTTTAACCTTATTTTAGGTTTGGATTGTTTCAGCTTTGGAGATTACATGAAGGTCATTTTTAAAGCCCTCGTAGGTAAAATAATCACAAAATGACAGTGTTTATAATTTGTTCACTCAATGAATACATCTACCACTGTGAACACATTAAAAGGTGTCTGTGAATGGTTATTTACTCGATTACTCAACACATCGAAGTACTAGATGAAATGCAGTAACTAAGCTGTGCTACTGTGTATCATTCGTCAACTCCAATGATCCTTAGCATCAAAGCAGAGGTTTAATTTGCCTGGGACTTATCTGGCTGATGCATGAGCGCCTCCTACAGACCTGGCGGAGTGGTGCACAGAATTGATTAATAACTGTGAGAGATGCCTGCTGTGTGGAAGATGATATTTTAAAGAGAACAACTGGCAGAGTAGGGAGGAGGGAATGACGGAAGACCACACTGCTGCTGTTTAAGTTACTCAAAAGAACTTTTGTGTATAGAGCGGAATTTTTGCTGGAACGATTCAGGTTAAGTAGTTCACTCAAGGGTTCAACAGCTGGAGCCCATCCTGGGCCTTGAACCTGTTAGAGATCTGTGTCTTTAACACCAACGTTCCTTCTGTCTGGGGCTGATGAAGAACCTGCAACCATCGAGGAATTCAACGAGGCTTCCAGTTCACACGATAACCAGCCACCTCTGTTTTTCTTGGTACAACAGGGTCCAGGGCCCCCCAGTCTTTGCAAAGTAAAGGCCGTCGCTAAGCAACCATACAATCTCACAAGCAGGTGACATCTAGAATGAAACGCTGTCACAACAGGGCCCACTAAGTCATGGATTTCCTGTGGTACTCGGCAGGTGACACCCCCGGACACACGCAAGTCCGCATCGGCCCGTCCGTGAAAGTCCCCATCATGCCAACCTGGCCCACATACACTGGCGATTTAGCCTGGCACGCTGAATTAATTACTGTCACGTGAAGGCTACCGCCTGCGAATTCCTAAAGCCGGTGTGGAGCCATCATCGCCGCACGTCATCTTCAGAAATCGCCGCTGTGCCGCGTGTCATGACTGGGTGACTGAAGAAGCCAGCGTAGACCTTGGAAGTTATTTTACTTTTTACTCTTACTGATGAGTTTCTCAGTTGCAGAGACATAGACAGTGAAGCCATTCAGTGTCTGTAAACCAAGCTTCTGCAACCTGCCTCTCTCTGTCTCTCTCTCTCACACACAGACACACACACCCTGTGCCATATAAGAGATTTAATGCCTTTGTTATATCCGGTAGGTCTACAGACCCATCTCTTTCACACACCGAAAAACACTTCAAAAACAGTCCCCCCCCCCATCTATACAGCCCAAATATGCAGCTTAATGCGCCTCCCACACGTTGCCCTTCCTTGCTAACAGCTCCTTTTTACACACTGTGGGTCACATGTCTCCGTGGTGAGGCGCCCAGGCTGATCCAAGAGACGGCCTTACTACAGACGAACAGAAGCACCCGATTAGCAGTCCAGACACATGGCAGGAAGCAGGGATAGGCTGGCCGATTTAAACCCCGCCCCACAGAAAGATGTCGTAAACAACATTTGACCAATGGGCAGATGATACAGCCAACAACCAAGCTTCTGAATGAGCACGGAGCACGCAGTGTGGATTTGAGAGGTCCGTCTTTATGGGTCAGACCCCCTGGTGAGAAATGCTGTAGTAGAGAAGCCATCATCATCAAGACGTCATGAAAACTCAAAAATAAAACAAGTGCCAACTGATCCTCTGCCCTGGATGCCTGTCTCCGTCTTCACATTTTCAGGTCCAGGTGGACAGCCAGTCTAAATCCAGTGCAGACCCAAGTGACAATGAATAGACGGGCAAAACCGATCATTAAAAAACATCCCTAACGCCGACCTACCCTGCGAAGGCCAGAAATGTACAAGGAAAAATTGAAAAGTAAGGAGATCTTAGCAGGCAGACATTTCGAAGACGGATCCAAACATTTAGCCAGCCAGTCTGCAGCCACTTATTTTGCTCACTTAGCAGATTGTTTTATGGCTGCCAACTGCAAGACCCCCCCCCATACTCATGCACCTCTGTCACTCAAAATTTTAACTTTAACACCGAAACATTTCCCTGGATTCCCCCATCTGCAATCGGACACTACTGGGAGCGTTTTCCCCGACAATAACAGATGTGCAATACTTTCCTCAAATTCTAAACGGGAACTTTATCATCTAGCAAGGCAGAAATCATCGATATCCAGCGTAAAGTTCCCTTCAAATGCAGAGAAACTCGTCTTTGTGTCCGTTTGCCTGTGGAGTGAGGAGAGCAGTTTCTTAAGGATTTCTCCATTTTTGTTAGCCCGTCCTGCAAACCGGGAGTTTTTCTTTTTTAAACACATGAAACCGCGACTCTATATTTAGAACCTAGTTTCTAATCAGATCTTTATGCAACATGGGATCTGGTCCTGGTACCTTGAACCCGAGTCTAAGTTTGCCAAAGGTTGCCTCGTGGCTTGTGTTCCTACTGCTGTGATCACCATCACGGCGCCCCGATTAACAACAAACAACAACAAAATACCTTCATTACAAAAATGAGTTAAGACACTTCGGCACTTTTTGCCTCATGTTTGTGTGCATTTCAGGTACGGGTTACGCAAGACAAAAACTGTGCCTTGACCAAAACCGCACGATTACAGGTCATGTTAAAACAAAAAATATATGTTTCAATATATATATGTATATGTAACACAACTATGCAATACAGCCAGGATTCTTTAAAATACCATTACACGTTCGCACAGAATTACTGCCGCTTTTCAGGTGCAGGGAGCGCTTTCTCTCTTACAATGTCGTTAACAAAACGAAAAGATTAAGGGGGAAAAGGAGGGTATGCAGGCAATTATCAATCACACAGCAGGCGACGGCTTTTGCGCATTTTTTAAATGCGGGGGGGCGGGCGTGGGGATGTTTTTCAGGGCACAGTGTGAGTACGAGGCGCCGCGATCCAATAACAAGACGCCACTTGTTTTAAACTATGTTTCCCCGGCTCCTCTGCTCGGGTCCCCCCGCCTTCCCCGGCGGTGTCGCAACTGCGTTTGTGCCGATGGCAGCCGTGTGTGCGCGCCGTACGATAAAGCATCTCCAAGGTGGCGAGGGGGATAAGATCGTCCTGTAAAGTGCGGCCACAAGTAGCAAGAAAGCAAACAATCATCCATGCATGCAGGCACAACGCATCCCCCCATTCCTACGGCAAGTCCAAATTATTGATCACTCCCCCCACCCTGTCAACAACGTGTTTGCAAGACGCTTTCCACAGTAGGCATGCACAAGTAGTAAAAATAAAAAATTCTTATAATTATAAAGAGAGCGGGAGATTTTGAAAAAGGGACGAAAAACTTAATTATATTTGGCAAAATATATATATATGCTATTATGGGAAATATTGATGCCACGCTACCGGGACAACAGCGATCAGACCTGCCCATGCGTATTGCCTTCAAGCAGCCGGGTCGATTTTAAATTAAGCCGCCCCCACCATCCCAGAGTCCGATGTTGAGATGGTGGGAAGGGGGTGCATGACACACATGGGCCGTTCACAAGGTCCGACTACGGAACGTGGAGTTTTAAGCTTAGAATCGGTCGAGAGGACGGGCAAGCGCCCCGCAGACTTACTTTTGCACTGAAGGTCCAGCATGGCCTGGAACCACTCGCCCTGGTCCGACTCGCTCTCCGCGGCGATGGCGAAGCTCTCTGCCCGGGTGTAAAGCACGATCATGTGCTTGTTCTTGGCGTCGGCCCGCTTGTTGATGTTGAAGCAGGTCTCCAAGCTGACGGAGCGCTTGGGGACGGGCGCCTTGGCGCGGAACTTCTTCTCGCTCTCGTAGTACTCGAGCCGGGCCGGGCCGCGCTCCGACGCCGCCCGCAGGACGAAGTAACGCCGGTGCATGGATTTCTGCTTGCGGAGGTAGCCGCTTTTCCGCACGTCATCGTGGCTCTGCTGCTCCGGCGCCTGGTTCTCCATTGCTCCGTACTTTTCCCTTCTTTTCTCCCCCCCACACCCCTGAACTTTGACTACAGCTAGTTTTATGAGTCCATTGAACTACCCTGCAATATTTTGTTATTTATTTCATCTTGCCTCCCCCCTCCCTGCACTACATCTCGTCATCACATGCATTTAGGCAGAGAGGCTCAACGTCTGCGCTCTAAAAATGCATATTTTTTTAATGCAGTTTTCCCGTTTGATTTTGCCCCCACCGCGCACCCTGGACCCGGCTGTCCGCGTCCGCATGCACACGCTGCGTATCCGCACAAAGCCGTCCGCCGCTGTTATCCGGCAGCTTTCAGCACTTTAATCCCGTTTACTGTACCACACTGTACAGACTACGCCGTCCGCGGGGCCCCCAACCCATTCCCCCCATCACATCGCGCTACTGCGAAGGCTTGTCAGTCAGTGTGCGTCCCCGAATGCGAAGCAGCCGGAGAGCGGAGGCGCGCTAAGTCCTGCCCTCGTGCGGCGTCGTATTTCAGTGGCGTTTCTAACCGAGTCAGTCTTCGGGGCCGCGCACAGTAAGTTACAAAATGCAAGTTAGTTAAACAGAACCAACCCACCGAATAGGGGGGGATGCTGACGCGTGTAATACTTTTGCTGATAACCTTGGACGGACCTTTATCTCCGTTGCATTCGACGCGGCCAGATGGACGCATTTTTCTTTCATACTCTGGAGTAAATGAAACGCACACGTTGCTTTAAGTTTTAACTCACATAATAAACATGTCGATATTATTTTGCTAAAAAAAAAACTATTGAATTGTAGATCAGCAAATAAATGCGGATAAACGTAAATATGCTGAATACCTTCGTCAATTTCATGAAAAAAACAAAGATTTGTTGATTTCTGTCCCTAAGTCTATAATTCATTATAAATAATCTACTATAGTTTTTGTTATCGCTATTTTGATCGTTTTTGTGTGACTTTACGACGTCTGCCGGTCATTTATCGCTACTACATATCCAGTTTGCGGATGAGAAGTGAAAGAGTGATGACGCTTTCTAATTATCACTTTTCTTATATTCCCGGCAGCAATCAACGTGCGTCAATGATGACTTTGGACAAAACACCCCGCGTACTACAAAAACCAAGAAGAAAATGCATACTTAATAACGCCTTTAACTAAGTGACAATGTGCTCATGGTGCCGAAGAGGCGCACACAAGCTGCAAGTTCAGAAATAATAAGTAGTAACCAAATCCCATTGGGAAATACATCGCTTTATTTTCTGGAAAATTGAAACCGATGGCATAATAGGGGCGCGGTTTTTGATAAAGCGTGAGTCAAAAACCCATTCTCAATACAGCCAGGCTCACATAACAGAAGTTGAATGACTTTTCATGTTTTAACATCACCTTCTTGCTCCGATGGGCTGCTCGAGCAGACGCTGGATGGTAGATACACCTACAATTTCCAAGAAACACCCCCCCCCCCAAAATAAAAAAACAACACATGCCATATCAATCTTAAAGGATACCCTACTATACCGAAGTATTTATAATTTATTACACATCACCCATAATTTCCATATACGCTTTTTTTCTGAAGTCACCAGGGGGGAAATAATAGTTTGGTCCTCTACAACATGTTAACCATTTTAAAATTATTGTCCCACTTTACATTCCATAACATTTGAATAGTTTAGGTACATGCAGATTGAAACTGTACATATGCATTTAAAAACTAAAATACAAAAGCTTCATACAAATAATACATGGAAAAGCTGTTCTTAATGAGTAGCTGTCGTGCATTATTGGCGGAATTTCTATATCTTCATTGGTAAAAATAGTCTTCACATCAGAAATATACTCAGTCGTCTGCTTTTAACTTCATCTACATGATCTCGTGTTTCCTTCTTAAAATTCCACATCTAAAATACTCAAAAGCAAGCGGTAGTCTATTACAATGTGGTACAAATGTGTGTGACGCTGATGAAAAGGAATAACACAGGTCATTAAATGGCAGTAAAACTGAGGTTTTGGGGTGTGGTGGACTTTGGTCAGGTAGTGCCGCTGATGTCTGCCCTCTACTTGTGTGTGGGGGTACTGCAGCTGGACACTACCCATGCTAAAGCGCTTGGAAAGTGCTATAAAACCAGCGACTCTTCCCCTCATACCCAAACCCGTTTGCTGCGACTTGATGTGCGGCTTGGCTGGGTGTGGAATCAGATGAATGGATTCCGCGAGGCTGCTTTGCGTGGATATACACTCCCCTGAGAGAGAGAGAGAGAGAGAGAGAGAGAGAAAGAGATGACAGTTTCTCAGTGCTTGTATAAATCATGGCTACATAATAAATTAGCACGCAAGCAAGTGCGTGGGGGGAGGGGGGTGCAGTTACTCACGGTGAAAGGGTTGACAGACACAGGACGGGCAGGTCTTGGGTAGGATTCCGGGGCGGGAACGGAGGCAAGACCTATATGTCCAAACACAGACAGACACAAGAGTAAGGAGACACTAGTGGGAAAGGGTGTTCCAGCCTATTTGGCTCGGTCAGCGCACCCGTTTGGAACCAGACACGCCGGCACAGCACCGGTACAGCACCGGCCCGCTTGAGGGCCGGTAACCTGACTAGTAAGCCCAGTCACACAGCTGTCAGTGTTCATGAGATGCCCAGGGGTTAGGAGAGCTAGTGGGTCAAACGGCGTACGCGCCACAGAAGTCACAGCATTGAGGTAAAAATATCTCCTGCCATAGCATGTAACCGGCGTGCCTCCCATATGCACCGTTCCTACGGAAACCACGGAACGTGATACAATAGGAGCGATGTTGGGCGGTCATGCGATCCTCGGGGTGGCATGATGCGTACCATTGGCCTCTTGAGTGTTTGTCGACTGTGGGGCAAACACGTTGCGGCCGCTGGTGGCGGAGAAGCTCGCTGACTGGGGGAAGATTCCCGGGGCACCGCGAACAGAATCGCCTGCTGGGGGGAAAAAATGTAATAAATCAGCAGAATACTTGACCTCAGGGACACATGCTGGCACACACACACGGACACACACACACGGACACACACACACGGCACCGTGTTTACCTGCCAGCGTGGTGCTGAAAGGGTTGCTGGAAGATAAAGAGGCCTGAGGGCCAGTGGAGGTCGAGAAGGGGGTGGGAAAACCTGAAGATAAAGATCTCACATAAGAAGCTGTAACACCAGTAGAATCACAGTGACAGACATATGAATAACATAATTATTACCCATTAAATAAAAGCTGGAACCATTTTACATGTGACCAAAAACACAGAAAAGATTGCAGAATGCACCAAATGTGCAGTGCAAGGTATCTTACTTGAGAATACATGCGGTATCTTACTTGAGAATACATGCGGACTGGAGACTGGATCCGTTATACCAGGCGAGCTGGTGAACAGAGAGGAAACAAGAGGGTGAGCGAAACACACAGTGAAACATTTAGGTTTAAGTCAGCAACAGCTGATGTAGATTCGACTTTGTTACCTAGCTGGAGTAGAACTCGAGGACAACCTGTTGCCAAACAGTGTGCTGCCCTGCGTAAATCCACCAGAGGGCGCTGTTGGAACATGCAGGAAAGTCAAAAGTGCAGCACTTTCAAGTTTACAGAAGATATCATGTATTCTGTTTCATGTGGCCTTAAAAGCAAGCGTGGATTTATTTTTTAATAATTTGAACATGTTCTCACCTCATGCTGTCGGGTACGTTTCTTTAGCCTGTTCAATTATTTTAAAAATTTCAAAACAATAGGCTTCAGAAAAGGCAGGCCTGTCTCCATTGTACTCTATATTCTTAACTAAATAAATTCACAAAGGTCATTATTTATAGGTGGAAAAAGCATTTTGCTTAAATGGCCCAAAAATGCCATCCCCCACCCCCCAGTGCGGCTGTGGTAATGGGAAATCTTAAAAAAACCTCCCAAACGAAAAAGCTGAAAGCTTCACCGAGAGGAGAGACCTTCACATGTATTTGCTTTGTTTTTCTTTCCATCTGACTCTGACACAAAGGAACTCGGGAACGAGAGCAGGCAGGTCTTACATGGTAAGAGAGCTGCAAAGTGCTGTCTGCAGCCGGAAGCAACAGCACAGCCTTAATTGTGTGGCTGTCAGAGGGTGGGAAGGGTTAGGGTTAGGGTTCCGATCTGTTTATATCATCATCAGCATCATCACGATCCCACCACTTTTCCTGATGAGGGTTGCAGTATGTTTTCCTTGCCGTCCATTTCGTTTCCTTTCGCATCCCTTTTCTCCGCATTTTGGTTCCTTGCGCTTGATCTCTGTATTTTATTTGTTTACTAGTTTGTGAATTTATGTATAGTCTGTGTTTTTGTTCTGTCATAGTGCGCGTGTATATTGTTAAAACCAATAAGCATTTAACGATGAAGAAAGCCCAGCTCACAGCAATGCTTGCTAGCTCTCGCTAGCTATAAATAAGCGGTTTTAAAAACACTCTGTATGACATTCCTGATGCGACTTCCGCTCCATCTCTCTGACTCTGGCTATGCTGATGACACGAGTGCAGGGTCTTACCCGTCACTGGTGAGCTGGAATCTGAGAAGACGCTGTTCAGCTGGGACAGAGCGGCGTACCGGTCCTGCGAAACCGGGGCTGCCAGAGATGGATTGAGTCCCATGTGCTGACTTAGGCCCCCAGAGTCAACGCTGAGTGATTTTGGAATGGTTTTGAAAGGGATGGAGCCCCCGGACGAGGATGTTGATCGACCTGAACCAATCACAGACAGGCAGCTGGGCATTATCCAATCACAAGCAAGTGCAGGGGGCACTTTGCAGTATAATAAACAAAATCATTCTCTTCCCTAAAATGTTACTACTTAGTGCATTAGGAGCGTAAAACAACTATTACTGATATATCATCACCTTTCACATTTTAATCATTTTCATGTTTGAAAACATTGTTAAGCAACATGTTACTCTTTGATCTTATCAATGCTTAATAACATTGCAGTGTTTTGCTACGAATAAAGTCCATGCTATGTTCTTGCCCCCTTTAATGTTCCGCTTCCCTGTGACCTGGAACTCTTCTGATCTAAAGCTTTGAAGTGTAGGGCAGGAAAGGCGAAGAGCCACTGATGTCACAGGCCCGGAGGGAAGCAGGGGCACCACTAGAGATTTTGGCCCCCCAACCAAGACCAATCCAATTATGTTCTAAATTTCCTAGGGTCCCTGTCAAGCAGAGGCCCATGGAATCATCCTTGCTCTCCCCCTCCCCCCTTTATGGTAACCCTGGACAGAAAGACGGGTGTGCATGTACGCATGCACAGGCAAATGCAGACAAAAGTTCACACACACATTTAGACATATACATATATATACAGGCAAATGCAGACAAAAGTGCACCCCCCACACACACATATACAGTATATATACACATACAGGCAAAAATAGATGAAAGTGCACACACATACCTAGACATATACACATATATATACAGGCAATTGCAAACAAAAGTGCACACACACATAAATGCAGGCAAAAGTGCACAATCATGCACACACAGGCATATACATATATACAGACAAAAGTGCACAATCTCCCACAATTAAACATATACACATATATATAGACAAACACAGACAAAAGTGCACAATCACTTACATAAAGACATATACATATATACAAACAGAAAGACAAAAGGACACACAATAGGAGATAAAAACAGGTGCTGAGACACACAGACAAGCTGTCTTTTGTCTTTGTGGGCCTCTTAGAATCCCCCCCCACCATTTTCATCTAGTCATTAAGGTTCCTAACAGACCCCAAGCTAACTTTCTCTCCAGAACCTTCAGCAGAATTGCCACCTCTGCATCACGTCACGCATGATGCTGAAAGGAAAAGTAACCAGCGTGAGCAGGGGGGCTCAATGCTTTCAATTTGCCCGGAACTCTTCCAGGGTGGGGGGAGCGTTGTGGCCCACCCCCTACCAATGACCCTGAAAGCGCGATACATGCCTCAGTGACCTCGCCTACGTCAGGAGCCCAAACAAGTGGCCATGACCCATCACCAGTGCCTCCTCCCACAAACACAAAAGAAAAGAACTTTCCAGAATGCCAGAGTGTCAGCAGGCCTTCTGATAACAATCAGTGTCTCTGACAAGCTGATGTGATGTGATATGATGGCTGACTTGGCAGCATGTGATGTGTGTTGCGTGAAAAGCACAGTCGCTGGTGTTCCTGTGTACGTGGAGAGCCGTGCATCTTACCTAAAGTAAAACTGTTTTTAAAAGTGCTACTGGCTGGGGGGGATGAAAGATTAGGGGGGCAGACAGGGAAAGGGTGGAGAGAGAGAGAGAGAGAGAGAGAGAGAGAGAGAGAGAGAAGGAAAGAAGTACAACTGTGAACAAAAAGACCATGATGTATATTATTGATCGACATGTTTTTGATTAGGTTCACCTGGTTTACCTGAGGGGCGTGGTAGGGCAGGGAAGGGGGGGCCGTGGCTTTGGGGGGCCATTCCAGGTAATATGGTGCTGGGACGCTGCCTTTCAATTCCACACAGTATGGTGTCTGAAAAGTGTGCAAGACAGACATCAATCAATGGCCTCCAAATCTTTCTCCCGAGATCGCTCTCATATTCAAAAAATGTTTTATTTTTAAATATAATATGCTACAGAGCCCCTTTCTACAAACTGAAATGATAACCTTTTCCCATATTTGGAAAATGGGGCAGAATTTTTATCTTTGTGAAAGCAACGTTGTGAAAAATAACTCCCAAAAATGTGCCAAAGGTTGATGGATGACGACTTGGCAGCGGCCCCGACGCACAGGGAACATGCCGGCAGGGGCACCTTTCACGGAAGGGTCTCGGAGACTCTGGGAGCGAGACGGGCGGGCGGTGAAGACGTCCGTGCGAAGGTCTGCAGGCGATGGGGCGGGGGCTTTGTCCCAGGACGCCAGGTGGGACTGGGACTACGGAGCAACACAGGACTTCAGTTTTGTGGCTTTATAATGGTTGCTAAGGTGTTTTATGGATACTGATTGTCGTTAACTGAAGATCATAGGCAAACTCTGGAGGAATGTCCAGATACAATTTCTATGCCTCTATGATGTCACCGGCTTCTATGATTAATCCACTTGGCTTTTTTTCAAGCCAAAAAAACTCCGTGCTCAAACTTTCCCTTCTGGTTTCCGGATTGTCCGCTCACATGATACCTCTGTCACTCTCCCTCTTTCATAATCTGCCCCCCTCCCTCTTCACTTTCCCAGCCATAAAACCAAAACAAAACAAAACTGCCTCTCCACCCTCTGTTTAAAATCTGTTATTTCCCCTCTGCGCTCCCTGTCCCAGTGGCCCCGAGGGGAGGGGACTGGCAGACATGGACGCCTCTCACCAGCGTGCGCGTGGGCGGCCCTGAGGACAGCTGGCCCGGGGCTCGGGGGTGGGGTGGTGACAGACCCTGCCCGCCAGGACTGAATGGGCCCTCTGCCTCCCTCCAGTTCTTGTTCTTAGAAAAATGCCTGAAGCAGCGGGGGAGGGGGGATATAATCATTACTTTGTTGTACGCTAAACATTATTATCATCATTACTATTCTGTTATGCACAACAGTGTAGGAGAGGGTTTTATGCTGGGGGGGTCAATAGTGTAGCAGAGCGTCTGAGATTGTGGGGAGACCAGTTAATAATTTAAATACATAATTTACATAGAATAAATTGTAATGCTATAGTAGTTTTCTGGGGATTCTACACAGAGACATTTCATTCCGTCAGAAAACCTTATGCAAAACTCATAGGAAACTGATAGTAAGAACAGAATATTAGCATTACGATAATTTAAAATAATGGGCTGTTCATTGGGGGGATGAATGAAGTCATATTAAATATTGGGGTACAGGTCCCCCCCCCCCATCTCCCCTGAATCCCACGTCCCTGACTATGCATCACAATTCACTGTGATAACTTCACTGATGTTGCTATTTTTGTCCGTATGTCACTATTGAAGTTGCTAAGAATGGGGAAACGTGAGACTGAAAGGGGATGTGTGTTTCTGACACTCACCACTTCTTTTTCTCGTATTTGTCTTGGAGGAATTCCTTCAGCCTCTGAGCATCGCGGGTGTCGAAGCAACCGTCCGTCTTGGGGTCATAAGCGCACAGCCAGGTCCGCTTGCCCACCTAGATGACGCACAGCGGATCTCAATCAGCGCACTGCCACGTTCGGCCCACCCGTGGACCGTGCTGGTTTATGGTTGGAGCATCATTAGTGAAACAGACAATAAATCATCAGTAATTACTAAAGTAAAGATCAGAAATGGCAGTGTTTGGCTCAGCAAGTTAGGCCTCTGCTCCGGCCCTCGGCTGGTCACCGGTTCGAGCTCAAACCCAAAAAAATGTGAGAAACAAACAGCTTGATCCAGTACACAGACCCTAAGTTTCACTCTCAACTTTATGTATTAGTTTTGCCTCTCAAATGAGAGCAGGATGGGATTTACAAAAACTCCATAGGATCTATATTCATGCAAATATCGGGGCGCTTCATTTTACACATATGAAATTGAGTGGAGAAACTCTGTATACATGTACTCTAACCAACACAGCATTGAGACCACACCTATTCATAAATGCGGTCATACGGGGAACCCAAAATTACACAAAATTACGCAATTATCTCAGAGAGTCACGACAGCTCAGCTTTCAGCCTCACCAGAAGCACGAGTGTCCCGCTTCATTTCTGACGATTAAAGACTGTCCTCTTCGGAGAGCTACGCTTCTGTGTTTTCACGTTTTATCGGCTTACGTTACATTACCCAGCACACCCATGAAAGGTGTGCGCTTATTAATCACCAGCGTCAATGGAAAATTAATCACCTCGCCAGCCAAGTATCCCCAGTAGTGTATGAAAAACAAGTACGGCAGATAGCAGTGATTAAATGACAAATGAAAATACTGCCTGCACAGCAGCGTTCTGGGAATAATGGCAGTGTAAGGTTGCATTTTAATACCCTGTTGAAGCGGATTAATATGATACAGACATACATACA
Source organism: Isichthys henryi (assembly GCA_026776945.1). Lineage (NCBI taxonomy): Eukaryota > Metazoa > Chordata > Actinopteri > Osteoglossiformes > Mormyridae > Isichthys > Isichthys henryi. Next base: position 25,580,167 of record JAODJX010000002.1, read on the forward strand.
CACTAGAGTGGCCTGGAGTAGGTGTGTCTTAGGTTGCCCCTACGCAGCATTCCTCTAAATCGTCACTCAACTCGTCTGTCTGGCAATGTGGGTAGGGGACACGCCTTATTAAAGGTCAACAGAGGTTGTGGCGCGTTTCCGTTCCCAATTTGGAGTGGGAATCGAGCTACAACTGGCACTGAGGATTCACCGATTCTCACGAACGCATGGAGGGGTGACCCCATTTCTGACACTTATGAAAGTGACTTTCATCCATGAACGTCAAAGCAATCTCGCCGTTAACTGGGGAGGGGGGCGGGGGGCTTGGTGGACGTAGACAACACGTCACACAGAACAGAGACTAAGGGCTACCAAGAGTGTCCTTCGGTGCTAACACCAACAGCTACGCCCTCGTGCGCTCTTATGCGGACAGCATTTGCCTGCCACTCACCTCATTACCATGGTTTTGCAAAAACTCCACTTCCTGTTGGGTGAAGGTTGTCATGGAGATGGACTTGACTCTGTGGGGAGGATTGAGCCCTCTCCTGAAACATGAATCAACAATAACAACATAAACGTAAATATAGAAATGCAAACACCACAAAAAATCCAAAATATAACACCAATTTAGTAGCTAACTATTCATCATTAGTGTAATTATATAAAAAATTAAAATCAGCACATAAATGACTGTAATGGTCAATAACTGCCGATGTGACGATGGACATAAAATAATAACGGACTCCAACATGCAAATGGCGCTTTTGAGCCTGAGCAGTGGGGCTAAATGAAAATAACTTAAACGCTTACAATTGAGTATCAGTGAGATCGGTGAGTAGATTAAATATTTCTAAATAACTAGTTAAATTAATGCAATGAAATATGTTATAGTCATAAATAACCCAAGTAAATATTTCGAAGAGGTTCTCGCTCTGAAACATGCATTCATGTAAGAGGGCTATATGATGTCAAACCTGGAACCATGACGAAATGAAACGTAACATTATCGCCACGCCTGAAAATAATAGAGTAATGATTATCTATGGCGAAGAAATTTTTTAAAAAAAAATCAACGTCATTGGTATTTTCGTGTTTTCTTTTTAACGTTAGCTTCAGAAATAGCGCACAAACAGAAATATTCGCAAAATTGATATATAACAATAATAATTTATATCTTTATAATTAAACACGTCAGGTTAACGTATAGCATACTCACAGAATTCCCGAGCACGACGTGCACACAAAACAGCCTACAGTGATATCGATGTAAGTCACCCCAGGCTGGCCGCATTCAAAGCAGTGTTTGTTGACTCCGGACTGGGCGAGCTCCCGCACTTTCCGGGCGCAGATCTCTTGGTTGTCCCGATGTTTTCGGTTCGACATACTGGCCTGCGCCTTGCTCTGCTCCCTTCGGTTCTGCGTAGACGGGCAGTAGTATCGAAGTGCGGTCGCGTATCCCTCCAATCCCCCCGTCTTCTCTCGCAGAGTAATACTGTATGTAACTCACGCCCGCATTATAAAAAACGTTTACGCGGCTTGCCTCCCTACGGCTTGATACCTGTATTTCATGTGTCAGGATCCTGCTCAAGCGAATCCAGTTTTCACTATGTCATGATTTATGGATTAATTGCTGCGGTATTCGAGCAACAGAGAAGGAAGCTTTTTGCATTCGATTCCGCTCCCTATGGCTTTCCGTGCTCTAGTCTGACACGCATAAACACACAGGCACGCACATGCACACACCCCTTTTTGCGTACTGCTGTCGGCTCTGCTCTGTCATTCCGTAAAGACGCGGCGGTTTGGCGTGGTGACAGAATTGGAAGCACGAGATAGGCGCGACCTAGTGATCCGGACTCGCTCTCTAGTGAAATGTGGGGGGAAAAATCATTTAAAATTCAAACCAGTAGAATAAATCAGCAATGCACTCTGCTCAGAGCTGCCAGACGTGTCCTGTGTATTAATGAAGTGTTCAGAGACGAATCGTTTCGCGGTCTTACTTAGCATGGTAATCTTAATTTAACTCAACGTGAGTTTTCTGAACCGTCGGGAGATCGCACACCCATCGCATGACGTACAAACCAAAAAATGTTGTCTACCCTACTGTTTATTAACTCCTTTGCCTGAGACACTATTTCTTGAGTTACCGACGAACCCATAGCCGTTTAGGGAAGGGAAATGCTTTTTTTAAATCTTATTTTATACTGTTCATTAGTTCCCCCTCGCCCTATAAATCTAATATTCTGTTTATACTATTAGTGTCCTATGAGTTTTGCATAAGGTTTTCTGACTCCCGAGAAAACTACTATAGCATAACAATTTATTCTATGTAAATCTTAATCCAGTGTCTCATTAACAGGTAAGTAATTAATCCGGCACCTGTTAAACTAGGACGAGATCTATATGCGAATTTCCATACCAGATCTGAGGAATTGCTTGTGTGATGCCACTGTGTGGACACACGAGGGAGCCACTGGCCTCACAGAATAGTGACAGCCTCGACTTCTTATATAGATATCCGTGTGCTTCATTTCTAATTAATTAAATTGTTCGTCTTCATCCAATCCGTAAAATTTCTTCTCTGCTTCTATAATGAAAGGTGTTCGACTGCATCTCACTATGTACTTGACATTACCGTAGTGTATGTGATTGGTCAAACCGCGTCCGTGAAAACGTTCGGCTTTGGTAAAGAAAGAGGGAGCGATTTACGACTGGAGCGCAACTGTTAAAGTAATGGTCCCAAATTCGCACACATCGCAGCAGGCTTTAGTTAAGCAGTTGCCATATAATCCCAGGGAGGAGCTGGTCATGTGACTCAGCGCTTCAATGCCTGTTTAGTAGCGTTTTCCAAAGAAGTTCCATAGTTTGGCTTGATTTAGTTTATGTGAGTCTCACTTATTTGCTGCCTGCATGCTGTAAATAGGCTATATTACATGAGTGGTTGGGTATTAAAAGAACATAGGTATAAGGGCTGAGTCTGTCACACCTGCAGACAACAGCAGATTGTTTGTGAGTGTGTGTGTGTGTGTGTGTGTGTGTGTGTGCAAGCCGGTATACCTATCCTTATGGGGACACAATGTCCCCATAATGTGATAAATATCCGTTTTTTTTTCCCTTATGGGGACCGGTTTCCTGGTCCCCATAAGGGAAAACTCTATTTTATAAA
>JAODJX010000002.1:25606581-25617448 GCA_026776945.1 Isichthys henryi
CCATACTCGGGGCGGCGCCCACTCCCCCCGGCCCCCTCGGGGCCCCGTCCGGGCGGGGGGGGGGGGGGGCCGAGAGCTTTAAAAAGAACACGATGGGACGACTGAGGATACGTGACCTAAAACTGCCACTCAGGAAATACTGACCCCATTTCTCTGCGCCTCCCACAGGCTCCGGATCGCCAAGATGAATAAGGAGATGCGGGAGATGGACGGCGCCTTTGGCCAATCAGGTCAACCAGGGGGGCGTGGCTACTCAGGTGGAGGGGGTGGGACGGGGCAGCCAAAGAAGGGCTTCCAGGCTCTGAGGAACCAGCTGAGTGACTGGGCACAGGGGGGGTCCGAGCGAGTCGGCGGGACCTAGGGTGCGTCTGTCCTGCAGGGTGTGGTGGTCTGGACCGTGAGCCAGGACCGGACTGGCAAACGGAAAACCTCCGTCAGGTTTTTCACGGAGACACAAAAACTCCAGGCGGCCAGCCACTTAACGAGGTTCCTTGGCCGGGGATCCTGTGAAACCCAGAATTGGGGAGCGACCCCAACGCCTCAGGACCCCATGCAACACAGGAACTGCACACCCAGTGGAAAAGCAGGCAGTCAGCAGCAGCGGCAATGGGCCAGATCTGTGCCTTTCTGTATTGAGCTGATGCAATGTATGTGGCAGTGTGTGGTTTCCGGGTGCCTCTCTCGACCTGCCCCCCGATGGCCCCCGTTCCATGACCTTGTTTTAATTGTCTCTTGTGGTAAATGTAGAAAGTGCAAACAGCACCCTTTAAGGCCCAGTGAAACCCAGCGTGTCGCAAAAGGAACATTTCAGTTCTCTTAATTATGCTCATTCTTTTTTTTTGTTGGTTATCTTTGGGTTTTTTTGCTTAGTGTAGCTATATATGGCCTTTTTTTGTCAGTCATGGCATTGAAAAATAGCTGTACCTTATGGGCAGAGGGCTTTGTATAGCCTGTGCTGGGAGCTCGCAGCCTGAGTGCCAGGTGCCCCCTAGAGGCTGAGCTGTGCAATGTCATCTGACACTGTTTTATAATCTGGCTCTGATCTGACGACCCCAGAGGTTCCTGTCTGCAGTTTCTCGCTGCTTCTTGCAAGATACTTGATGCTGTCCTGGGCTGAAGCCAGTCCTGTTCAGGAAGATACCCCCACCCCCACCCCGAGTGTCCGCCGTCGCCATGCTAACAGCTTCACATTCACCGCCACTGACCTCTCTTCCTTGAAGTCTGGCTCCCTCGTCTCCATGGCTCCACCCCCCCCCCCAAGCCCCCCATGTTGCCATGCCGCTCACTGGCATCTGTCTATCTGTCTGTCTGTCTGTCTCTGGGTTCGACGAGACGCCCCGTCCGTCCCTGCTGCTTGTGCCATCTCTCTCGTGTCCCGCCACGCCGTTCCCCACCCCGTGGAACAGGTAACCGCCCGCTAGCCCTTAGCCACGCTCCAGTCGCAGCCCCTTCCCAGCTGCTGGATCCACTCCAGGTTTTACCCTCCCCCGGTGGGACTAAGGCCTGCTCCCAGGGGGCAATATCCGCAAAATCTGCTGTGTTTTCGAGAGGCCAGATTTGGGGGTGGAGAAGTAGGGGACCTGGAGTGAATCACAGACGCATGCCAAGGGTGTGTGTGTGTGCGTGTGTCTGCTACCATGCCTGTATACTGCTCCCTAGGTGTGAACCAAGCTGTCTGCAAGCCAGAGACAGAGAGAGATAATCTAGTGACTGTCATAGTTGTACTCGGTGTAGCCATTTTGTGTCAGAAGATTGCATGCTCCAGAAAGCTGGTTTAAGGGTTGTGGGACAAAACTAGATCAGGGGAGAGTGATATTTTTTTCTTTCCTAAATTATATCTATATTTTTATCTCTGCGTGAGATGATCAACTGTAATATTGAGGAGAGAGCTATATCACTCCCAGAATCTCCCCATCTTTGTCCTTTGTCATTGTTATCACGTCTCCCTCATCAATATTCTGTGCTCTTGTCTTCTGCAGGGGATGAGACATATCAGGATATCTTCAGGGACTTTTCCCAAATGGCGTCCAATAACCCAGAGAAGCTGAAGCGGAGAAGTGCCGACATTAAGGCTCCCTGACCACCAGGTGTCACTGTTACATCACTCACTCTCACACGCACCACAGTCATACAGCACACTGCCTTTCTCACAGCTGGACTGCAGTGCACTGGATTGTACGCTGGCTAAGTAACAGTGCTGCACGTGTCACACACTCACCATCCCCATACATTACAGGAATGTTTCTCTAACGTTTTTACTGGGTTATATTTTGTATTTATGTCACTAAAGTAACAAAATGTCATGCTGAGTTTTGTAAGGTTACAAAGCATCTTTTTCAGTTTATTTCTCATTTGCTGTAAATTAGCAGATATTGAAATACGGTACTGGGCTCTATTACAATTTAAACTTGAAAGATTGATGTAACAGGGTTCAAACTTCACAGCTTTCTTATTCCAATCAACTCCTGCCAGGTTAACCTTTGGTCATAGTGCATGACCACAAATTAATATTTATTTTTGCTTGTGTTGGAAATCTGATGCGTTTGTTTACAGAAAGGCCAGGTATGGGGGGGGGGGGGGTGCTGTCACCAAACGGATTCAATGGTGGGTCACTTGGTTACATACTGCGGGGTCACATGAGTTCATGCTGGTCACAGGGCTGGTCTGTGCTGACGCGGGTGAGGGGAGAATTTTCCTGTTGAGCCCATTGCCTTCCGGCTAACTCAGAACCGTCGTATCCATCTGGCAGAACTGTGCAAATGGGCCCAACCCTGGGTTTCTATTTTCCACTTTCTGCTGCTGTTGTTTTGCACACTTACCGTGGTGCAGTGCAGTAGGTGACCACGTGGGTCGCGACTGAACGTCTCTGAGAGATTTAGCGGTTCTCCCTCCCTCACAGCTGCCAGCGACCCAAACATTACGAGTCAGAGGCACAGTGACTGGGGGGGGGGGCAGGGTCACAGTGATATCAGTCCCAGACAGACAGGCGCCTTCCCAGCATGGTTGACTTGTCCTCTTAAGAGTCACTGGCACAGCAAAAGTGTCAAATGTGTATCCGGGGGAGACCGTCCTGTCGAGGTGACTCTGATATCCCAGGAAAGAGTCACCAGGAAAGTTCTACCTTTAATATGAAAAATAATGTGTACCATGTATTTTGTTTTGTATTTGTATGCTGAACATTTTTTATTGTCATTTATAAAAGCCATGTCAAGTTGAGTTTATTAATAAAATGTTAGGAATGCTGCAGCCCAGTCTGATGCATCTTTTGTAAGTTTCAAAGGTGACTCACAAATCTGCACAGCCAATGGTGCCAGCTTGACCTTTGACCTCCCTGCCCCACACACACACACACACACACACTCTCTCTCATACGAGTTCATTGTCCACGTCAAAACTGTTTGACCAGTCAGAAGCATGACAAGTAAATCATGGTAAAAGATGGTAAAACTAAACCATTAGTATAGCATCAAAACAGCAACTGAGTCTCCGGTCTCACTGGTTTTTAGCAATTCAGAAGCAAAAACAGCAGTGCAAACATGCAGAAAATGCCCACAATGCGATGATGTTGGATTTTAGATTTTATTTTGTTTTGGAAAAGATCATCGTCAGTGAACGGTAAGGCAGGATCACCAAAAAGCCTGCATTAAGAAAAAGTTGAAAAACACAATAGGAAACGTACAAAATGAAGAGTGATGACAAAAGGCAGCTGAGGTTTACAGACTGATGGATGGCAGCTGTTATAATAGTCAGGATAAGCGCTGCTTGCAGGGGTATGAGAGACAGCAGGAAGCCAATTCTACAGATCAGCTTGGAGGAAAAGATCATCGGGGTCTACAGACAGGTCTCAAAGGCATGGAGATGCCCTATGATCTGTCAGGCGGTATCCAGAGTCCTGTCTGCTTGCAGTGTGTCTGCCTACCTGTCTGTCTGTCTGCTTGCAGTCTGTCTGCAGTCTACCTGTCTATCCGTCTGTCTGCCTACTTGTCTATTGGCTTGATCACAGCTCAGACAACGTCCCTATAAACATTTTCACCTAACTGAGAAAATACATCAGAATTCCTGTAGTTCAGCGAGTGCGTGACCTTCAGCTCCCATTTAAATAGCTATTCACTGCACCCTGGCTGGCTGCCAGCAAACGGCAAGGTCAGGAAGGTCACAGGCACACAGCTGTATGGCGATGAATGCCTTGACATGATTTTCTGATACAGAAGATATATGCTTCAGAAAACAGGAAGCATTCTAACATTCTCTGTTCCTCTGAAACTCGAGGACGTCTTCAGAGAAATGACCATATCTGTAGCAGCTGATTGGGGGATGGGAAGCACATGTGACCTTATGAAAATATAGGGAAGAGACGGATTCCAGGCCTACAAACACCTTGGCAACAAGAGTTTGATCTTTAAATAAACGTAAGTATAGAAAACAGGTTCCATCCTAGACAGGGAGGAATTCAAAGTGAACCTGTCTATGGGAAGAGGTACTTTCCGGGTCACATTAAAGATCCCTTCCTCATTTTCCTTCCCCAAGGATGAAACTACTCAGTTTTAACCAGAAGCTGTTTTGGAGGTAACTGAAATAAACTTTCAGCTGCTGGTCTACTGAAAGGTTTTTTTGGTACTAAAAGATCTGTGTCATCTACGAGACGCGTGAGTCAGTATCGCTGTCCTGAGGAGGCGTGGCAAGGCCAGGCTCCTCCCATCTCAGGTGTTCCTAAGCAGCGTGGTCAGCATTTGGCATCTTCCTTTAAAGAAGACGTCTTCACGGACATGAGATCCAGAGCCGGGTCCATTAGGGGGTCCTCAGAATGTGGCTCTGAGATGGGAGGAGGTCTCGAGTTATAAGTTTTATTGGTCAGATCTGAGGAGGTCCCTGTGTGGTCCAGCAGTCCAGACTCAAGGCTTTGGTTCTGTTTTTGATGCTTGGGTTCCAGGGGTCCACAGGAGAAGTAGGACGGGAGAGCGGCCAGCACCAGAGTCCCTGTGAGGAGGAAGCCACCCGCCAGCATGAAGGAGGCTGTATAGCTGCCGGTTATGTCCTTCAGCCAACCTGGGACAGAAGAGACATATGTCACGTGACAGGAAGATAAATAAATGTGGCTTTTTTTGCAAAGAAAAGACAAAGAGAAGTAAACTGAACTGAGGTACACAGTAAAATCCAGCTGACTGGTCACCCCAGATGGAGGCTGACCAATCCTACTAGGGCAGGACTGTGGCCTACCCGTCAGAGTTGAGGAACACAGTGAAGCCCAGTTGATTGGTCACCCCAAAAGGAAGCTGACCAATCCTGTGGTGGCAGCACCGTGACCCACCTGACAGTGGCGGCCCGAGGAGCCCACCCACGCTCTCGATGAGCTGCAGCAGGCCCAGGGCGCCCAGGATGCGGCCCGCGCCCACAATCTCCGGCACAACCGAGAAGACCAGAGGCGTCATGGCACCGGCGCAGAATCCGTAGGCCAGGCTGATGAGGAGCAGGCCGGGGTAGGAGCCCCCGGAGGAGCAGAGCGGCAGCAACAGCATGAGGAGCCCTGTGAGGCCCGTCCACAGCGACAGCAGGTGGGGCAGCCGCACACAGCCCAGGTCGGACGTCCAGCCGGACACCACGCGGCCCACCAGGTCCGCCACGCCCGTGGCCGAGATGACGAAGGCGGCCTGGTACTCGGAGAAGCCCGCGTGCCGACTGTGCGCCACCAGGTGGACATAAGGCACGAAGTAGCCAGAGTTGAAGAGCGTCACGGCCAGTGCATATGTCAAGAAGGTCTTCTGGAGGAGCAGCGAGAGCTCCAGGTAGGCGTAGACCCGGGAGAAGAAGGAGGGGCATGAGGAGGCCACCCCCGGCACATCGTTATTGGGAGTCTGTGGGGGGGGTCAGCAAAACCACCTCTGATCAAGTCAGAAACACCCATTTAAACACTGGAGTCACTCCTAAATTACTACAAAGCTATTAAAAGACAGCTATGGTAGGTATTATGAAAGGTAGATTAAACAATTCTGCTGAATAGATACACTGTAACCTAAGAGCAGGGTGTATATGTGGGCGGGGCACAAGGGCACTATACCAAGCTCAAAGTTGATTGGTCCTGAAGTGTCCCATCCCCTGTCACTCACCAATTCAACAGATATCATTGGTTAATAAGAATGAATTACAGCCCCTTTTCTACCCCCTTCCCTAAAAATAAATCCTTGACTAGCCTGTGCCTAATACACATATTTAGGAAAAGGCAGGTCACACTCACACACAGAAAGGACCTTAAACACCATGTATGAATCAGGCTGTGACGTAGGACCCCAGTGACCCTGACTAGGTGACCGGAAGATGCCAGGTGGACTTGGCAAGACTTAGAAGGAGGTAGATGACACATGCAGGTCTTCAGCTGAGCCCAGTCTGACATTTGAAACCTAATTTGCACATTTTAAATACCATACGGCACATTGGCCATGTGAACCACGCCATCAGTACCTGTGCTACGGCCTTAGCACCACTCAGGGGCCGGAGCAGGGCCCCACAGGCTATGAGGTTAAGACTGAGCCCTCCCAGGATGAGCAGGGCCCCCCGCCAGGCGTAGAGCTCCACCAGCAGCTGGAAGAGGGGCGAGAAGGCGAAGGAGGAGAGCCCCACACCGGTGAAGCCCAGGGCCATGGCGAAGGAGCGCCGGCGGGAGAAATACGCCATGACGCAGCCCACCATGGGGGTGAAGACCAGTGCCCAGCCGGAGCCTGGCAGGGGAAAGATCCTGTAAGACAGGGTTTCCCAATCTGGTCCTCGGAGACTCACAGACGGTCCGCATTTTTGCTCCTTCCCAACTCCTTGTAAGACAGTCCGCATTTCTGTTCCTTCTCAGCTCCTTGTCAGACAGTCCGCATTTTTGCTCCCTCAAAGCTCCTTGTCAGACAGTCCGCATTATTGCTCCCTCAGAGCTCCTTGTCAGACAGTCCGCATTATTGCTCCCTCAGAGCTCCTTGTCAGACAGTCCGCATTTGTGCTCCCTCCCAGCTCCCTGTAAGACAGTCCGCATTTTTACTCCCTCTGAGCTCCCTATAAGACAGTCCACATTTTTGCTCCCTCAAAGCTCCTTGTCAGACAGTCCGCATTTTTACTGTCTCCCAGCTCCCTGTTAGACAGCCCGCATTTTTGCTCCCTCCAAGCTCCTTGTCAGACAGTCCACATTTTGACTCCCTCAGAGCTCCCTGTAAGACAGTCCACATTTTTACTCCCTCAGAGCTCCCTGTAAGACAGCCCACATTTTTGCAAAAATATAGACTGTCTGATGGAAGCTTGGATGGAGCAAAAACGCGGACTAGCTGGGAGTCCCCAAAGGCCGGACTGGGAAACACTGCTGTAAGAAGTGAGGAAATGATACAAAGAGGAGAAGAGGGAGGGACTCTCCACAGGAGGACCACAGGAGGCCCGGAGCGAGTGTGTTTACGCCTCACCTGAAACGAGGCCCATGGTCAGATAGAGATGGGTGAGAGACGTGGCCTGTGACGCCAGAATCAAGCCCAGGGAGGCCAGCAGGCCGCCCAGCATCACCACAGGTCGGGCCTCGTAGGCGTTACACAGCGCTGTGCCGACTGGACCTGCCCAAGGGGAGACATCGCCCGTCACTGAAGCACAGGGCTGCGGGCAACATGGCAGTCACACAGACGGATATTACAGACGGCCGGGGAGTCAGTTCAAAATGCCTACTTTGAGTATTTAATAAAGTGCTGGCAAAATCATATCTTGGTAGTCAGTGTAATTAAATGAGTCTAAGGCCTGGAGCATCTGTTATAATAATAAATCATAATAATAAAAACAACAACACAAATTTTATAAAGTGCTTTTCAAAACCCACAGATGCAAAGTCCCACCTTCAGCACCATCCTAATGTCTCCCAATTGGTTCTTTTTAGTGATGTCCCACCTATAAACCCATCTTGGTCTCTCCCAATTGGTTCTTTTTAACAATGTCCCGCCTTTGACAGCATCTTAGTCTCTCCCCATTGGCTTTTTTTCACTACTTAATCTCCCCTCCATTGGCTCTCTCTTCAATGTCATGTTTTCATCACCCCTAGGTTAATTTCTTTCCCACAGCAACTTTGATCTTCGCCCTTGCCCTTCGTGAACTTTCCCCTAGATACATCCTCCATTCCCTCATCACTCCTCCTCATTTACACACCCCCGTCTGGTCTCCTTTCTCCGTTACTCACTCATCATCTGCTGTGTGGCCACCCCAATGGAGGTGATCCAGGACACGGCCTGTGCACTCTCCTCAAAGTGCTGCACGAATTCCACAAAGAAGATACCCAGGCTGCGGATGAGGCCGAAAACCAGGGCCGAGACCACAAACAGCGCCCCCACCACCACCCAGCCCCACCCTCCGTCGGGGGTGACCGCCGGCTCCTGGGGAGGCAGCCTGGCCATGGACCCTGAAGAAAGAAACAAGGTTATAGACAAGAAGATGACCGAGAGTGACAGGACAGAGACCAGAATAATCTGCAATCAGAGTTACTCTCATTATTCAGTTCTTCAAGTTCAAAACATGGGAAGTACAACAGACAGACCCCAAAGAGCCTGAGAAATGAAGCCCTACAAAAACATTTGCCTGTAATGCACGTTCTGACCACAAACATCACGGCGAATGACCATGCTAAGTCCATTCAGACTGGATAGAGAAAATGAAACTATGAATGCAGGTTCCTCGCAAAATAATGCACTTGTATTCTTGCTGAAAGCATCACGAAGGACCGAGTGAGAACACACTGGTGAGGTTACTCTCAGACTCAGATCAAGTCTAATTAGCTGAACCTTTTTGATTTTTCCGGTTACGTGGTTCAGCTAGCGTTCGTTGGTAAGCCCATAAAGGCTTCTGCATACGTCTTTTTTTCAAGATCATAGTTCATCTTGTGAACTGCATTATTTATTTATTTTTACCAAATTTGGTATGAAAACAACAGTTAAAGGCTTAGAGTAATAAGTCAATTTTTTATAATGAAATACATATACTGTACTACTTGATAACAAAAAGTTTTGGGGTGAAAATGACTAATACTGAATTTTCCTTTGGGATCAATAAAGTCTATCTTAAATTCTTCATTGTGTATCAATAACAGCTTTTCAGAGTCAATCTAGCATTAAGGTTCAACAGGATAAACAGGATTTTTTTTTTTTTTTTACAAAAAAAACCAAATGCATCATTTTAACAAACCAACACTGTCAACACTGACATCTCAATGAGTGACATGGGAATGTTATGGTGCAATGCATCCAACTATATACAAACTGCTTATCCTGGACAGCACCAGTTCATCTCAGGCAGCATCACCAGGCAGGGTACAGCCTGGCCAGTCCACTGCACGACACTCACCACAGGCAAATTTTAAAGCTTTATGGCATCAAATATCAATGGATAGGCTGCCTATTATCTGGTTGCGCCATGCAAAATTTGGCTGTTCCATTAGAAAGCTCGCTGGGATACTTTGCATCTCCAGATTATTGCCGGAGCGTTGACTGTAATTTGGTGATTTAACACAAAGGCACAAAGGCGTCCATACTACTTTTGTTGGTTTTTTATTGATCCCCATGGGGAATTTTTCTTTTCATCCTCCCATTTTGCTCTCTGTAGGCGAGAGCAAGCTGAGCGTTAAAGGGCAGCCACCCGCCCAGGGAGCTGGGGGTTAAGGGCCTTGCTCAAGGGCCCACGGACATGCTGAGGCTGGGTTTGAACCGGCGACCTTCCCATCACAGCCACACACTACCTGACACTCACAGCAGGACTAATAGCATCGCTTATCGTCCAAATACATTCGGATCCATCTTTAATACAGTAAAACGCAGGATCCTGTGCAACACATCCATCCATCCATCCATTTTCCAACCTGCTTATCCTACTGGGTTGAGGGGGGGTCCGGAGCCTATCACGGAAGCAATGGGCACGAGGCAGGGGACAACCCAAGGCCAGCCCATCGCAGGGCACACTCGCCCACCAGTCACTCACACATGCACACCTACGGGCAAATTATTAACTCCAATTTGCCCCAGTATGTCTTTGGACTGTGGGGGGAAACCGGGGTTCCTGTGCCACCATTTACATCAAATGAAAAAAATTGTTGGATATTTCAGTAAACAAGTTCAATTCAAATACATCGCAGCTCATTGCGTTTACTGTATACGGTAGTGGAAATACAGGCATGAGATCACGTGACTTTTAGAAAACCCTCGCAGAGGTGCAAAGCATCCACGTGTGCTGCAGAGGCACGCGCAGTTAAGCGATCGCAGAAATTCGCTGCAGAGCGGATGCATGCTCAGATGTCTGTGTGAAGCTTATCGACACAGAATCTAACGGTCACTGTTACATTCCACTGTTGTCTTTATTTAATACAATACAAATAATTCCTGGAGTCGCAGTGTTCTCTCTGTACTGAAAAGACGTCTTCATGCCTCAAAAGTGGAATGTACACCAAACAGGTGACTCATAGTTGAAATGACGGCAGACCGTAGGCAAAAATAATTCAGAGTAAACATCTATTTCCCATAACCAGCATCCTAACACCCAGTGCAGAGAAACTCTGAAGAGCATATTAGTTCATTACAGAGCAGGCATGTAATGAAAGGGAAATTACAGACACAAATCCATATAAATTACATGATTGTATCATAGGGGGAAACTAGAGATCCTGTAAAGGCCCAAAACAAGAATGGAGTGGCAATGTGTAGATAGATACTGAAATATTCATTCTTTCGGTCTGAATGTTTCAGTTTCGAGAATCGATATTGAATTTTGTATCTGAAAACTGAAATGTTTATTTTATTATGGCAAACACTTGGGGAAATGAAACAATCAATCTGCCGGCACGACTCCCCCCTCCCAGTTGACAAGTTTTATAATCAGT
>JAODJX010000002.1:25617483-25634246 GCA_026776945.1 Isichthys henryi
TACAAGACTCAACACTACTCACTAAGGCATCAAACCACCATTGAAACGGACAGCACAAGTAAAACCCCTGCATCCGGCAACAGGCTGATCCATAATCATTGTTAAATCTACACCAATATGTCAAAATGTTTTTCTTTGAGTAGCTCTGTGTTTGAATCAGGCATCAAAACCCACAATGATCTTAATCACTATGACATTTGCCAGCCGTTGTCTATCACCTTGTCTTTGCATAAACATATCAGACGCAACCCACAAAACTGCTATCCGCTAAAAAAGTTGTAACTTCCAGAAAATATTCTGTCGTGATTATTTGAGATGGGACATATGGTCCCCTTTGATGTATGCATAACATTTCTATAAAGGGGGGGCACCCTTTTATAATACTGCCCCTACACTTTAACTAGTTTGAGAATGGATGACCACCTGTGCATTTTGACCTAAGCAGGCCAAAATTACATTTTAATTTGGTACTGTAGCCCTTCACCTGTAACAGGTCACGACGTAGGTTTCAGCATTGGTGGGCACCAGATCAACCCCAAAGCCCCCATACCCTTAAACACGCACGGTGCTCCCACGAATAACTATTGTTTTTATACATGTATATATAACAACATGTCCCTACCGTCCATACCCAAACCTTGCACTTACAGCTGTCACTCACCTAGGACCAACACGGCACAGGTGGATGGAGAAAAATGTAAAAATATTAAAGAGGGATCTCCCCCGGCCACTGATTTTTTAAAGGCACAAAATGATCGCATCAGAGCAAAAATACACAACTAAAACTCATAATAATCGCAAACTGACGTTTAACATGTTAGAAAAAATACGGTTTTTGGCGTTAACTTGTAGCGCATAACCGATTAATCTGTTTTACTGTTCTTTTAAGTTATATATTATATATAACGTGAAACGGCTGCTTAATCACAAAAGACTATAATATCACAATATCATTTTGGACGGGGTTGCGTATATTGCATTTCGTATATTCTTAAACATGCAGATTGCATAATTGCATATTTCAAACTGATTTTAAAAATGATTCGCATTAAGACTGTAACAATGGAAAGCCAGTGTATCAACGTTATTTTTTAGAGTATAACGATGACATGGTTAAAAATCAGTCATACATAACCACACAACTGTCACTATATGTAAAGTCGATTACCACAAGTATGAAAATTAACTTGCAATTCAAATTAAGCTGTACGATGCTCCTTATAAGTATATCTGTTCCTAACAACAGATATGTATATATGGATGTACGGACGCAGCTGTTATCGCATGTACAATGCACAGCCATCGTCAGTAGCAAATACGGAATTATAAATGCGGAATTGCTTTTATTTTCCCGACCTTGTGTGGCGACCCGGTCTGTGCTTCCAGATCTAGGCGCGCCCGAGCAACACATCAAAGCAACGGAGGTCTTGAAATCCGAAGCATGTGTGCAATATTACGTTTGAACTCTGAACCGCACCGGGGACTGAGCCGGATCCCCGGCCGGCGGCGACGCGCACCATTTTTGGCTACCGCCCCTTCTCATTCCTCTGTCCAATCAGAGACGTACGAGCCAATCAGTGGCCGCTCAATCTGCGACCAAGCTGTTGTTGGAATTTAATTTTATAGCGGAGGGGCGTAGGTATCAGTGTCATTTGGAAATGTGAAATAAGCGAAAATTGCTTAACACACCAAAGCTCAGCTTTCATATTTTACGTTGATGGAGGGCCGGTGAAATACATGTTATTACCGAAATAAGTAATAAAGGAATAAAAGGCAATTGTATGAGGCAAGCTGAAATAAAACACCTTCATATGCTTAATTAAATTAAAGTAACATTACACATTTAAACGCCTGCGAGCCACGTGTATGGAAAAGAAAAGATAGACCAATCAAAATAAGGCACTAGGTCAGCTGGGTGAGGGATCACATGACTAGCAACATGGCGAAGACCGAAGGTTTAATGAATGGTCGATCTTGTTCGGTGTATACTTTTTATACATATATAAATATTTTACCAGTTCAAATATTCGCTTCGAGAAAAAATTAGAGTGGAATGAGATAGGTAGCTTAGTATTTTAACTGCAGTGAATGACAACCAATTTTGAAAGTGATTATTATTTGTTTATAATAATATGTTTATTTAGAGAATAATTTCACAGCGCCAACCTCCACCACAAGAGAATGAAAGACCATACATATTTAAAAAAAGACAGAGAATGCAAAGTAGATTTTTAAAAAGCATACATTTTGTGGAAACGGAACATTTTCCGGGTCCACTTCCGAATCTTATTTTTGCTGTTTAGTGCCGCATGCGCGTGTAAGCCACACAAATTACTGATTGGCGATCAACAACTGGATGTTTGTGTGTTTTATTTATAAGCACAATTTGAGCAATTTCTATCGTTGTTTTTAAATAGTGATCACGCGAATATTGGCGTTCTGTCTGTGTCAACTTTCTGCTTGACACAATAACTACTGTTTTTATCACATACTTTGCATATTTTATTCATTCTGTCTGTGTCCTGTAGGGACAGGACAGACAAGTCAGGCAACTGCGTGATGCCCGCAAGGGCAGCCGATTACATAGTACACTGAAACGACAAATCTGCTTTATTTGTGTATTCTGTTTTTCACAATAAAGTAAAAATAAAGGCATTGCTGATCTTTTTTAATACCCCCCCCACACACACACACACACTGTTATTCTCTCCTGCCTCCACTTAGCCGGATTGCTGATTTCCTTCACCTTTGATGACCCCTTTTCACAGAATTCACATGACTATGGACTGCCACTTCCCCCTAGAGTCATTTGTTTAGCTTTATGTTGGGCAGGAAAATCCACCATAGTTTCACAAAAACCTCCAGATCCTGTTTTAAACGAAGAGTCACCACTTTCGGTGTCATAAGAACGATGCAAAATGTTGATCGCTAAGATTCTCCGCTCTTAAAATCCAAATGCCCAAATACATCTCAGCCTCTTCCTTCCTTCGAGGACTTCTGGTGTCCAGGGAGCGATGAAGTTACTGGGTGGTGAAATCTAGATTTCCCTTGGCTGCCAGCATTAAGGAGAAAAGCCACGCATCTCATCATTGAATTAGATGTAAAATATGGTTGTTGGTGTGAGAACAGAAGCCAGAATATGGAACAAAACAGGCTGGAGAGGCGGTAACTTCATTAAAAAGTGCTGACAGATTATGAAGGGAGAACTAATTTCTATTTGGATTGAAAGTAAGGATGTTACTGAAAATCGCTGATTTCATCCTGAAATTTTCTGACAATGGGAGAGGTCATTGAGCCTCCTGCCTTTACTGCATGAAGCAGAACCTTGGTATGAACGCAGCCCTCCAGCAAAATAGCGATGTAGCCTTTTAATTATTTACTATTTATTTATCTAGTAGGCATTATCATCTAAGGCCATTTACAGTTGAGAAAGTGAGTTCAGCCAGTCCTTTGAGCAATTGGGGTAAAGGAGCCAATGACAAATTCATTCTGTTAACCATGGAAATTAAACCAGTGAGCTTTCGATTACAGGTGCAGAATCCTATCTCACTGAGCCACACAGTAAAAAAACACCTCCTCACGTATTGCATTTCCCATCCACTGGGTCTTTCACAAGGCTGTTCTTTCACTGGCCCTTACAGAAACTGCTATCTAAACAGGGACTTGAACCTTGGGCCCTGATATCAAAAGTCTGATGCTTCACCAGCTGAGCCATCCACAGCCTTACAGTCATTCCTGGAATTTCTTTATAAGTTCCAGTGTAATTAGCAGATCTTCATACACAGTGTGTCGTTTTTGCTGGCAGGCAGAGGTGGTGCATTCCAGATGTAACTGAAAGGGGTGAGGCTCAGATTAGCATGTAGGAGCAATGGAGCCGTGGCACCAAAGCTCAGGTCAGGGATGGCCTGTACCACTGAACTGCTGGAGAGGGGGGTGTATCCTATCCGACACTCTTAAAGGGCAGGACATGCTACCTCATATCCCAGGGACATTAATTCATTTTACTCTCCATAATAATCCCATAGAAATTTAACCTTACATATTTGACCCACAAGAGGACGTCACCGCTACCTGGCTAGCTGGTTGATGCTTCTGTATCCAGTCAATGTCAAAATTTACTCACTCATCTGACTTTGATCCAAGGGGAAGGATTACAGTTTATGCGTGGTTCTTGATATTTAAACCCATGGCCTTTGCCTTGTGGCACAATGCTCTACTTGTCGTGCTACAGTAGACAGAAGCCTCTGCTTTGCTCTAATACCTCTTTCTCTCAGTCCTTCTTTCCTCTGGCATCTCACATATTGTCATTTACCTCATCCAGGCACATCATTTCCTATAATTTCCACATTTGGCGATCTGACAGTGTTTTCAGCGCCGACATTCCCTCCACGGTGCTCTTTCCTATGACCAGCTCTGACCGTATGTGTTGGCAGGTGTCATGGTGGTTTGCCAACACCTGGGCCATGAATTGTTTGCTTTTGCACACAGATACTTTGTACTGTGGCCTCATACAGACCAGTGATCAACACAATTATCAGGATGACATTAGCGAAAGAACAGCCATGTTCTAAAAATGGCTCTAGTGGGTATAAGGGCCACAGAGCCATTATCGGAAAGTTCCACGGGGAAGGTCTGCTGTTTGATGCAAGGCTGACCCAAGAGGCCGATAATGCAGGCTGATGGTGACGAAGGTCAGTGGCATTTCAACATGACTCCAGCAGGGGGCAGTAGGGGTCACCAGGACTTTGTGGCAGACCTTGGTGTTGGTGACATCGCAGTGCTTCTTCACACTCCTGCAACAGCTTCGGCCGTTTTGCAGCGCAAGACTTGGGCTTCAGGGCTGAAACTAAGAG
Organism: Isichthys henryi; assembly: GCA_026776945.1. Classification (NCBI taxonomy): domain Eukaryota; kingdom Metazoa; phylum Chordata; class Actinopteri; order Osteoglossiformes; family Mormyridae; genus Isichthys; species Isichthys henryi. The sequence continues at coordinate 25,622,337 of JAODJX010000002.1, forward strand.
CGTTGTTACATAAGAGTAGGTGAAACTACCAACAAAGTAGACAATGAACTGTGGCCATGGCAGAATATTCCAGAAAAAGACCTGCTTGGTACTTTCAGGGACAAAAGAGTGTCCTCCCAGAATGCTTTGCCACATATGGCTCAGCCTGACAAAAAAGTGAAAAAAAAAAAACAAACGAGAATATACTGTTTTGTGTAGCAGGTGGCATTACGGTTCAGTGGGTATCACTTTAGCCGACACCTCCATGTTCCATGTGTGAAGTTAGCATGTTCTCTCTGTTTCTATGTGGCGTTCTTTGGGGTATGCCAGTTTGTGTCTCTAGATTGTCAGTAATATGTGTAGATTACGGCTGACCGTGACCTGCACTGACGCAGTCTGTGAAACAGGAAGTAGCGTAGGTACTGAAAATCAGACATCTGCTTGGTTACACCATCAAAGCACCGTCTTATAGTAGGAGGGAGCAAACGTGGACTATCTGGGGATCTCCAAAGAAACACTGCATTATAGGGCAGGTCTGAGCTTGGTTACTGGGAGCAGGCTGCCTTACAGTAACATACATGGGCGTCATCACCCTTATTTCAGAGGAATAAAAATTTATATTATCCAGTGGTAAAACCAAATGCATGGCGGTTTAGCTCAGTGAAGGTGCGACTTGAAGGAGGGCATTGGAACACCTGCCAGTGTGGGTGGGGATGCTGCTGTGAAACTTGAATTTCAGTCATCAGCCTGGAATGATGGATTTTCCTCATTACACCCTCTGCACACACAAAGGTAATTAAATGCTGTTATCTGCAGATTCCATATATTTGCATAGTGCACCTGAAGGAGAAGTCCGAAAGGGTTGCAGTTTTTGGCTTGTTCCATTGGCAAATGGTTTGCTATTCTGTATTTTGTATCGTGAACGCAGACCTACCTTCATGCTAGGTGCTCTGATGAGAGATATTTATCCACTGATTTTATGCTGCCTCTGAGTCAGCCCACCTAATGAGTAGTTTATAGCGTTTGTGATTACAAATCCCAGGTTTCTTTTCTTGTTTTTGTGTTACTATTTTTCCCATCACTGTCTTGCCCTTGTTTGCAGTCATGCATTGGAAGCTCGGCCTAGCAGTGTTTGAATCTGAGCTGGCTCCTTGACAGCAGTGTACTTGTGCTGTATGATCTATCTCGCTTGCATACTGCTTCGGACAGAAGAGTCTGCCAAATGCATGGTGATGTGTGACTCTCTCCCTCTGATCAGAAGGTCATCTGTTCAAATCCTACAGTTGGGAGAGTGATTTCACTGCTGGAGCCTTCAGCAAAGCCCTTTCACCCCCAGTTACTCCAGGAACTGGCCGACCCAACTTTATCTAAATGTATGTCACTTAAGATAAAAATGTCTGCCAGGTAAGTCAAAGGTTTAGACCTGTCTGTGTTCCAGAATCTCACGTCAGCTGGCTGGTGTGAGATGTTCAATTCGAGACTAGTCTGCACACACATGTACACACAGTTACATTTATGCTACAGTTTTGTTGCGTTGCAAATAATCTGTAGTGTTTGCATGCTACCCCAAAGTTTTGAAGTGGCTAATTTCAGATTCATGATGGAATAATACAGATTTGCTGTAAGATTTCTAGTGTGAGCGTGAGAGTCTGAAAGCATGAGCGTCACACCGCATGCAACCCTGGTGTCTCATCTTTGATTTTGGCAAGAAATAGTCAGATGTGTGAAAAAGCTGAGTGGATGAGGGGAACTTCCAAGAGAGGTGAGGAGAGGAAAAGGGTGGTCTGCTTTTGGTAGGGGGAGGGGGAAGCATCATAACTGAACAACAGTGCAGTGAGTGGCAGCGGTGTGCAAACCAGGCGCTACAGACATCCGCCCACTCCATCTGAATGCCCCGCGGTGGAGAAACACCATGTTTCCGTCGCTGCTACTCCGGCGGAGTGAAAATGACTCACTGTTTCTGCTGTCAAGGTTTCGGCAACATCCCAGAAAACAAAAGACCACCTAGTGGGAGAATACATGTCGCTGGTGAAAAAAGAAATTGTGAACACCCCCAGCAGTGCTGATACCATCAGCTGAACCACATCTCAATTATTTGTACAAAAAAATGTGGTGGGATGGAGTGCTGGGGACCAGGATTGGCCAGTTCATTAATTCCACCTGTCCTTCGCATCCTGTGATTGGTCTATTCTGGGGAGTTATGTTATTTCTCCTACCTATAGTTATCTGGCAGCAGCCTCACAAGATTTGACAAGATTTTTCTCTCCCCACCCTGCCTGTCTGGCCTTTATTCCATTCTCTGCCAAATTACCAGCCTCCTTTCTGTATTTCCCTACTGTGTGCTCTGGGATCTAATCCAGGCCTCTGCTTTCCTCACACAGGGTTCATTCATCTATCTGATCGTTTTATCAAAAATGACTTGCAGTAGAGGGAAGGATTACAATTTGTGTTCAGATTCTGGCCCACAACCTTCGCAGTGTTAGCACATCACCCTACTTAATGAGCTGCGACACTTGGTTTGGTTATTTAGTTCAGTGTAATGGACAGAGGGATCTCAGGAAGTGACTGTGAACCCAGTGAAACTCAGCACAGGCAGATGGTCCTGAAGCACATATCAGTAAGATCACAACAGCAGAACGATTCTTTGTTCTACAACATCGGTGCAAATGAACACAGGGAGCAATATTATAGAATCAAACAATGCAAGAAATAATAGTACAGTTATTAAAGGTAGTACTACTTATAGATACCACTTGTTTTCTTTATTTATGTTTTTTGACTCTGCCCACTTTGCCCTACCATGGCTCATTTGAAATAAATCATTTACTGAACCCTAGTGGATAAATGCTTGGTTTGATAGACCTGCGATGACGGCCTGCTGGGATTACGGGCTGCTGCGAGGACAGCCTGCTGCGATGACGGGCTGCTGCGAGGGTGGCCTGCTGGGATGGCGGCCTGCTGTGAGGGTGGCCTGCTGCGATGGCGGCCTGCTGCGATGGCGTCCTGCTGGGATGATGGCCTGCTGTTCCAGGAGCACCTCAACCTGCAAGCAGCAGCCATGCTTCCAAGAAGACCTGCATGCTCTGTTTCTTAGAAGCAGAAAGGCAGTCAGAGGCGGTCTGATACCCAGCTGGGGGTTGGCAGTGGGGGGGAATCCCTGGTTACTGAACAGCCCATTTGTCTGGCTCTGAGATCTCCCCCGTCTAAGTAAATATGTCAGCCTCGGATAAGAAACTTGGTATCACCAATATGGCTTATCACGGTTTGTCCAGTGCTTTTCCTGGCTTATGATCATTCACCTTTCACAATCTGTTACTTTTACAAATCGGCCCAGACAACTGAGAATAGGCCTCAAACCTCCAGGGTGGGGATTTGACTCCTATCCTACACCCTACTCCCCCCCGAAGGTGGAGTAGGCACAGTCTTCCAATGTTATGTGTGTTCCCTGCAGTTCCTCTGGATTCCTTGACATTTCAAAAATGCTAATTCTCTGTGAGTATATGCCTTGTAATGGACTATCATCCTATCCAGGAGGTCCTGGGCCACGTAGCCTGTGCTCCATGCAATCCTGTACTGGATAAACAGTTATGGGTGGATGTACCTAAATAAATATTTCCCATATATTAAAAGCTAATATTTGAAAAATAAGCTGTTGCACAAATTTATAGAAAATTGTTGCATGTAATTTTTAGACAAGTAGGACAATCCTATAAAAAAGTAACATACACGCGTCATATGCGCCCCTGGTTTTATTAAGGTCTTGTGAAAAATATGTTGTGCGGATATTTTAAGCACTGCGCCAGCGCGGCATCCATATTTGTCCAGGAATCCATCGAATCATCCATCGGTTCATTCCTCCATCCGTCCGTCCATCCATCACACCGCCAGCGGCCAGTGTGAGAGAGACACACGCGGCCTCCCACTGCACGCGGCCGCCTACGTCACGCGCCAGGAATGCGATGACGAAAGCGCGGGCCTGTGGAAAAAGGCAGAATCCCCGAGAAAAAACGGGAGGGTAGGGAAGACAGTGGCGGAAAAAAGGGAAGCCCGACAAACTGCGAAAAGTTTGTTTTGAGAGTTCAGTGCCGGCTGGGAGCGAAACCAGGGAAGGATTGACAAGTGGAATTCGCACGTCTGGCCTGGCGCAACAAGTGCTGGAGGATTGTGCGAGATACTCAAACGTAAATGTGGCGGCAAGCAGGAAATTTTCGGGCAAAACTGAGTAAACACAGTCAACAAGTATTCATTATTTTGGGGCTTGATTTCTCGGTCTATATAATTGCAAAAATCGGACGTCAAACAGCCAAACTTGGTCATCCAGTCTGGCGTGCTTAAATAAAGTCGTGATGCTGCATGTCAGGCTGTGCAAGGCTGGTTCCTTACTTCCCTAGTTAGTGTTAGGGAACAGTTAACCTGATCTGGTATCGATCACTGCTGCATTACCGGTGTGTTTCTTTTTGCAGATGAGAAACGTGAGCACGAGGAGACTGTAGCGAAAAGGGCCACTTCAGCATTTAAAAGGTACAGAAAGAGTGTTGCGACTGTAGCTGGACTTCCTATATTATGTATAACAACTTATCTGCAACAACTCATCTCCCCGGCGCGTCAGTTATGTTGTCGGTGCTGCTTTGGAGTGATGCAACTATCCACTTTGGAGCTATTTGCTGACTTTACACGATCCCGTCCCTGTTTTGCACAGGCTAGCAAACCTATGAAGCACCCGCAGGAGTCACTCTTGACAAAGTTGCCTCCCGCTAAATCATAATGTCCGCGTCCGTCAGCCATCGTTGCGTCGGTCGCTTTGATAACCCGAGGCGCGGATGCCTTCGATCGGCCGTCTCCCGGCGCCTTTAGGCTCGGCCGGCTCTGCGATCACTTGCCGGGCCCGCCGATCCACGGATTCGCGTATATGCACTTAGTCCGTTTGAGACTGAAGTTTACACGGTGTGGGTATCTGCAAGTGCTGCGCCTGCACCAACACCCCCGATTGTCCGACTGTCTCCTTCATTAATCGGCACGAATGCCAAATCAGCCTGAATTTAAAATGGGGCGAACGGTTAACCTTGACAAGATTTTTAGTCTTTGCGGCATATGAATGTAATGGCACCGCTGTGACTCCTATTTAAGATCCTGTGGTTTTATTGCATGCATAAACGAGATGGAGAAAATGAAAACGATATTCTCAGATTTGATCAGATTAGCTATGAAGCATGTCCTAATATTAATGTTTACATCATTACGTGCTGCGAGCAGCTGAGCCTAATTTTAAACGTTGTTTTTTCGGTGCAGTAGTGCTGCAGTTGGGGAGTCTCGATGCTTTGATTTGTGATGTTAGACGTCACCAACTGTTTTCCTAGAGAGCTGTGTGGGAGAACGTTACACAATTTCGTGTTTTGGTTATGGACTGCACTGTTAGGGTCAGCATGAGTTCCTAAAACACTTGCTATCATGTGTGAGGGAGGTGCGGTTTCCCTTGTATGTCATCTTGTGTGTGTACCTGTTTGCAGACATGCGCTTGTCTGACTGTGGGACGGAGTGGAAATCGGGTTTGTCCGACTGCTAGAATTCCCCTGGTCTATTAAAACAACTCCCCCACCATTATCCTGATTATAAACAACAACACTATTGTTGGCTGTGCACTGGCACAGGTTGCCATAGGAAACCCAAAATGTAACGTCTCCATCTCCCCTGGTAACCTGTTATAATAAGACCCGGCTTCCCCTGCCTCTCTCATGCTGGTATGTGGTGTCGTCAGGCCAGTAGGAAGGATGCTTTCGATGCATCACTGCCATCAGACCAGGCACTATGGGACTGTCTTTGGGTTACCAGGAAAGAGTGGGGGGAGTCATTTCCAAACAGTGGCACACAGCCACTCCTACCCCCAATGATGGATGGTACATTCCATGTTCCTGAGTGGAACACCTGTTGGCTGGAAAATGTAGGTAAGGAGGGACATTTAAGAGAACTCAGGATTGGATGGAGTCATCGCAGACCTGGAGACTTCTGGGTTAGGTCCATATTGACTCATGGAGGTTTACTGTTTTCAGAGTGTCGTTGTCAGGTTGACCGGGTGAAGGGGGGGTCAGCTTTGGCTGCTTAGGAACGTCCCAAGGTTGGCCTTCAGCAGGTATCGTCATGTCAGCCGACAAACTTCACTGAATTCCTGCCCGGCAGAATTCCGAGATGTCCGGTCCGACCTGGCTGCCACCCAAGACCATGGGAAGTCCGGAGAGACCCGGCCCTCACATGTCGCAGGCTGGCTCGGGCTTTTACAGACCCCCTCAGAAGGTGGCCGGGGAAAGCCGGCCCAGGTACGGAGCCTACGACCAGAACGGCAGCCCCACGTTCATGGCTGTGGGACCCTCAGGTAGGACCTGGGTGATGAGTGGTGGGTCAGGTAGCCTTCGTACCTCCATTCAGCTAGAGTTAAATGCACTTACTGAGGCCCTTAAACACATGAATCGAATCGCTTCGTCTTACATTATGTGTAATACTTCAAGCCCTGTGTTGGGTTGGCGCCCAATTCTGGGTTATTCCCTGCCTTATGCCCATACCCTCTAGGATAGGCTCTAGATCCAGTAACCGTGCATAGGACAAGTGGGAATAGATGATGGATGGATGGATGAATGAACAAACTTCAATGTATAAGAAAACATCTGTACTTCAAGCAGGATGTGTTTATACATTTATTTACATTGAAGCATCCATGTGTCTGTGTTTCCAGGAGGGGTCACGACATTCCCTGAGGATTCTGGGTCGCCTGGCTTCCGCCCGCTCTCGCCCAAGTCCAGCGACCGCTATTATGGCTCCAAAGAGGACCGCTCCCCCTGGAATCCGCACATGGGCCCGTACAGCTCGCAGGTTGACACCACGCTGGCATTAGTTTGCCAGTTCAATTCTGGAGGAGGGGGGGTGTTTATTTGTAACAGTGAATTTCTGCACGTTTGTTACAAAGTATGTTACTCGGACACGTTGCAGGGTCTTTTTCCCGGAAGGAACTGAAAGACAGGTAACACCTGAATAATCATTTTATTTATAAAACGACATGTAGGGTGTTGTGTGTAATGAAATTGGCTTGAGAACGGAATCATGGTCATGGCAGATGATAAGGAACACAGGCGCTGGAAGCCCTATAGCTATGCTGGACTCTCGCTGTACATGCTGTCGATGGCCAGCTGCTCGGCTCTGGTGTATGATCACGTAGTCCTGAGCAGGTCTGAGAAGACTAATCACAACTTAGGGACATGATTTTTGCTATTGCATACTTATAGGGCCTTCTTCAGGGAAGAAAGAACCACACGCAGTACAGAAGATCCTGAGGAACAAGGCGGCATATGTAGGCAGTCGTAGGGTGAACGGAGAAGGTCAACTTGGAACAGCTAACGGTTCATCGCCCTAGGCATGAGTCGAGACTTAAATATGGCGTCCGTTTGAATTGGGGGCAGGTTACGTCATCCTGTGATCCAGGAATTTTCTGCCTCTGCTGACACAGCGATGTGATGGGCGCCTGGTGAGCAGGTAGGGGGGAGCCGATTGCAGAGATCGTCAGATGGGCTTTAAGGTATCCAGGACAGGGACAAGGTAGCGGGGGAGGGGGGGGCGCTTCTTAATCTGTGGCCGAGTCGCAAGGGAGGCGGCAGTGCAGTTAGGTAGCAAAGCACCAGGATGATCTTGTCTAGAGATACTGGAGGTGTGGATCATTATTCTGAATCCTTTATAGGTGCTTTCTGACCTTATCTGTATGAGATATACATATAAAATTCCTATTCTGTTGATTTACCGTGGTTACGACCTCGGTACCTTTCACTCTCCCGAGTGGCATTCAGTCAAACTGGTTAATGGTCTGACAGATGAGATGTGAATCCAGGAATTGCCCGCCTGCCGATGTCAGCAAAAACGTCCAGCCTGTCAGGGAAGGAGAGCGATTGCTGCAGTGAGAGGAGAGGAGAGGAGTGATTCATTGCATGATGAGTGCTGTTCTGCGCCGGAGAGCTTCCTGAAGACAGAGTGACAGATTGTAGGCAGTGCAGGGTTGTAAGAATGGGGGCGGCGCTGCGAGTAATGATCTCTGGAGTGTAAAATTGGAAGGTGTAAGGGGCGGTGTGACGGCTCCAGGATCGCTGGCTTGAATCCCACCCCCGGCTCGCTGTCTGTGGAGTTCTCACTGCATTGCCCAGGTTTCTCTTAAGTCGGCAGACCAAAAACATGGTGAGATGTTCTGAGTGTCCCCTGCCTTTTGCCGTGCTCTTTTGCTAAGCCGCATCATCAGGTAGTGAAATATGGGTTGAAGGCTTTTTGCTTACCATTGCAGAACCGAGGTCCAGACAAGCCTGGAGGACACCTCACCAGCATCGATGCAGAGATCGACTCGTTGACCTGCATGCTGGCAGACCTGGACAGTCACCCCCAGAACTCAAGAACACAGGTGAGGGGTTGGGGCTCTTTTTTTCCCTTGTATTTATGTCTCTGTGATTCTATCAGTGGCAGTAAGTTAATTGTCTATAAGTTCATAATATAGGTTTTTGCCAGCTTTTTGCAGCGTGTGGTTCAGTTGGCTAAGCCTGTATGCCTGTAACCAGAAGGTCGCCAGTTCAAACCCAGCCTCAGCATGTCTGCAGGTCCATTAGCAAGACCCTTAACCCCCAGCTCCCTGGGCGCCCCAATGGTTGGCTGCCCTTCATGGACAGCTTACTCTACAAAGAGCAAGTTGAGGGAGGCGTAAACAGAATTTCCCCACGGGGACAATAAAGGATCGATTATATTATAATTATGTTTGAATTACGCCTTTTTCTTCATTTATATAAAACTCGTGAATTTTTGTGTTGTTATGTTTATCTATCTTAGTAACATTCAGGAAATGAGAATGAAGTTGGCCCCTAACTTGGGTGTGTCGCCATACTGCTGGGTCTGAACACATGTTTAGCTGCTGATCTCTGTGAACAGCTGTTTCGGTATTTTTCTTCTGCATGTATGTTGTTATGTGATCCAGGCACTCGACATGCCTGGCATGCGAGTCCTTTTCCCTGCCTTAGTCTCCTGTTTGGCCCATTTTGGGGCACTGTGTAGCTCAGCGGGTTAAGCTGCCATGCCTGTGATCGGAAGGTTGCTGGTTCACATCCCAGTGTCAGCAGAGTGATGTCACTGTTGGGCTCCTGAGTGAGGCCCTTAACCCCCAGTCACTCCAGGGACCGGTTGACCCTGCTTACTCAAACATAAGACACTTTGGATAAAAATGGTTAATAAATGAAATGTGAATGTTTCAGGTGTACGACAACGTGCCTTACACTAAGCACCTCCCGGTGGAGCGATACAAGCCTGTGGCCCAGACTGGTACGCCCCCCTTGGGCCGGTCCTCCGTGGGATATGCCCCGTATTCCCCCTCCCCATACCATCTGGGGTCTCCATATGCCGGGGAAGCCCCGGTCGCTGGCCCCCAGCAGGAGTACCCCTACTCCCCCCCACCGAGGCAGTACCCCCAGCCCGTGCCGGCCTCCTACAGCACTGCCTCCACCCCCATGGGCCCCCGCTTCAGCGTACAGGTCAGGACAGCGCAGCCGGTGACCTACTCGCAGCCAGGCCAGCACGCCGAGCAGGCCTATGCCCCCCCTCCGCCTCGGCCACAGGACACCCCACACTCCTACCCTGAAGCTACCCCAGGACAGGCACCTTGGTACCCCATCTCAGCCCGGGAACAAGAGGCCGGGGGTGTCTACAAAGGGGGTGCTGTTGGTACAGGCCCCCGGTCCAGCCAGGGATCCCTGCCAAAGAGGAGCACTGATGTACAGCCCCCGACCCCCAGCCATGGCCCCAGCTACCCCGCTGGCAAGGTGAGGTTCAACAAACCACTTACAGGCAGGTCATGTCAGCTATGCACCACCCTAAAAACAAATGTAAGAACATTTTCATGCCGCATAGAGCTATAGTCCATTTTTGACAGCTTTTACCTCCAACCACTAGGGGGCTGTACCAAGGCCAGAAGAGGAGCTGGAGAGGTTGACTAAGAAACTGGTGTACGACATGAACCACCCCCACACTGAGGAGTATTTTGGTATGCCCCACGTGAGCCCACTGGTTGCTAATAGAAGATTAAATAGCATGGGTTCGGATTTGTGGTGGGGTCGATGACACGCTTGCATCCTCTTGGGGTCGTACTCAGGACGCTGTGCACGCTGCGGCAACAACGTGCTGGGCGACGGCAGCGGCTGTGTGGCCATGGAGCAGGTTTTCCACGTCGACTGCTTCACCTGCATCACATGCCACACCCGCCTGCGTGGGCAGCCCTTCTACGCGCTGGACAAGAAGAGCTACTGCGAAAGCTGCTATATCGTGAGTACCCCCGCCCCTTCATGGTTTTCCCACAGTGCCGTGCTTTTCAGTATCCCCCCACTGTAATTTGGACTCTTCCAGGTTCATTCTATGTTTGTTTAACACAGGCTACGTGTTTTACTTTCCAAACCTTTTTACTAGGGTGGTGTCTCACTGGTATCCATCTATATACCTTTATAAACACATTCCAGCATTTCCCTCTTGGGGGCGCCCGTCCGTCTGCTTGCTGCATAAGCCATCTTGTGTTCAGTCTTGTTTTATTTTACTTCGGTTATTATTTCCTCGTGACGGCCAAATGAAGCTTCATGAACCATTTGCTGTATTTTTTTGACTCCACTAGATGGCGCTCTTGGCTTATTTTGAGACATGCTTTGAACCCTCTTTTGAACAGAAAGCACCATCTAGTGGGGTTAGAAAATACAGCAAGTGATTCATGAAGCCTCCTTCGGCCATTACTAGTCTTCCCCCTGCCCCACCCCCATAAGCAGACATATGTTTATCTGTATCCCAGAGGCATCGTGTTGTTTCCTCCGTCTCGTTGTTTACTATGAGAATCCTGGCCTGCCATTGGCTGTCTGTCACCGTGAAGTGTTCTTCTGAGCATGATATGGTTGATAACAGCCTGGTCCTCTCTCGCCCGCCCCCCCCCACCGCGTCTGCAGAGCACGCTGGAGCGCTGCACCAAGTGCTCCCAGCCCATCCTGGACCGCATGCTGCGTGCCATGGGCAAGGCGTACCACCCGCGCTGCTTCTCCTGCGTGGTGTGCGGCTGCTGCCTGGACGGCGTGCCCTTCACTGTGGATGCCACATCGCAGATCCACTGCATCGAGGACTTCCACAGGTTAGGGTTAGGGTTAGGAGGTGGTGCTGGGTTGGATGTGATGTAACGCTTCAGCGCTTCCATGTACGTGTGTCCGGTTTTCCTGCCTGCTGCAGGAAGTTCGCTCCACGGTGCTCAGTGTGTGGTCAGGCCATCATGCCAGAGCCGGGCCAGGAAGAGACTGTGAGGATCGTAGCTCTGGACCGTAGCTTCCACGTCAACTGCTACATGTGTGAGGTGAGTGGTGAGTGCATGAGCCCTCCTGTGGGCTCCAGGCTTCATCCTGGGACGTACAGGATGGGGTCTGACTCAGTCAGCGAGGGTCTCCCTGGCTGTCTGGCAGCCTTAATGCTGTCTCACCAAGAGTGGGTGTGTGTCAAAAAAAAAAGAACTGGGAAACTTTATATATAAATACATATAAATATAAATATATTTATATTTAAACCCACAAGGCAACCAGAGTTAGATGTGGCTGAGCGACAAGGGTATAGTTTAACTCTAACACGCTCCTACAATAATTGCTACTAACATGTCACCTAACATGTGCCTTTGGGGGGGGTCAATTTGCCCCCAGGGTAGATGTGAGATTTAAATTCTGTAATATGTGTTTGTCAGGAGGCCACTGAATTATATCAATGAATTTATTTTTTATAGTTTGTTAGGGTTTATTATCATTATGCAGGATAATTCACTGCATAATAGTGTGAAAGGGTTAGTATGGGCTACATCAGCGGTAATGATAGGGTTAGTATGGGCTACATCAGCGGTAATGATAGGGTTAGTAT
>JAODJX010000002.1:25634346-25651043 GCA_026776945.1 Isichthys henryi
ATCAGCGGTAACGATAGGGTTAGCATGGGCTACATCAGCGGTAACGATAGGGTTAGCATGGGCTACATCAGCGGTAACGATAGGGTTAGCATGGGCTACATCAGCGGTAATGATAGGGTTAGCAGATCAGATAACAGCTTCCTGATTTGACTAGAAGCAGGATAAAAAAGGCAGGGGGACAGTGACTTTTGGCTGATTTTCCTCCCTCCCCCCCAGGAATGCGGCCTGCTCCTGTCGTCGGAGGGGGAGGGGCGCGGCTGCTACCCACTGGACGGCCACATCTTGTGCAAGAGCTGCAGCGCTCGCCGGATCCAGGACCTGTCTGCCAAAATCTCCACCGACTGCTAGCGGTGTCCTGACCCCCCTCGTTTGTGTCCTGATTTATTTCTGCTGAGAAACCTTCCTGCCCAGGAGAAAACGGCGCCCCCTGCTGACCAAGCATGGCCCAGATGTTACCGTTTAACTGGGCTGCAAAAACACGTATGGGCACCAAACCATCTTAAAGTTATTGTGAGGCCAGCTATTCCACGAGAGCCTGGTCATCACCCCCGGCTGCCTTGAAGTGGCCCTTCTGGTTTGTATATCCAGGCGTTATTCTGCAGCCTGCAGGGGGCGCTGAAATCTGAATAAGACCCATTTCACATGCAAATTTGTAGTCCCACCCAAGCAGCTGCTTAATAGATATTCAGTGTCCGCACAGGAAGAAAACCAGAGCTAATATTTTGAGCAACGTAATAGATCTTAGGTACAGCACGGAAAGGATGTGCGTGAAGGAGTAAAAAGTTCCCGTGCTGTATGTTGAGAGATGTCCAGGTTTTAGACGTTAAGTGTGCATCCTGTCACTATCCCCGGTTATGTGATTGTAAAGGTGCCTCCAGCGGCTTATGGGATACGGCACTGTCTGCTGTTGGAATAAAGTCACAGAAACACCTTAAGAGGGGGTGCCCTGCTAATAATGGACAATGTCCTCTGAGCCCAACACTAATGTTTTTTTGCTTTTTTTCCCGTCCATGTGAGTTATATGGCTTTTTAGTCCTGAATTTGGGCTGAATCTCTCTGCTGGAGTGTGAAATGTCACTGTTAGTTTTTGTATATGCTTTGTGGTTTGTTATTATCAGAGCTTTTCAGTGGAATCTAGTGAACAAGGAGCACTTGCTGACATGGAACTTACTGAGCACTGAGAACAGCTTAGTGTAACTGAGATCCTTGTTTTCTACATTTAGAAATGTAGAATATGAAGGTTTTCCTTTGATTGCTCAGTCATGTAAATGTGTCATTTTTTTCCAGTTTTTTTTAAGTCGCATAGAGCTGAATGCTTTCATTTTTTTTTTTTTGACTGTTGGAGTCTGTTGCTGCATTTTGCATAGTTTATTTTTTGTTTAATCCTTGGGCAGATGTGAGAGGTATACAGAAGTCTGTGCTTTGGAGATGCCTTTTCTGGACTGGAGTGATGATGTCATAGAAATCGTTTCTTCGAATGGTGCGAAAGACGCCGCCGATGAGAAAATGTTGACTGGAAGCTCAGGGAAGACTTCAGAACCTTCTGTGCCCTGGAATATTTCACATCGATAGCCTCCATTGAGATCTCAATTTTGTTTTGTAATTAATTGTATTTTTTTTTCTCATTAAGGACATTATTTTGAGCTACGTGTTTTACTTTTAGTGGAGTTAATTTTGTTAGGTTTCTCCAGTACTGTGGTTTTTTTTTTTCTGCTCCCATACTGACTGGATGTTGTGCACCAGCAAAGCCCTACCTTTCAGTGGGGAGTGTAGCATAGCGCCTAACAGTGTAGGATAGTCCACTGCTTCTTGAGGCGTGCCTGTTCCCCGTCACCTTCCAGAAGGTGCTCTCTCACCCATGGATCGTGTCTCGTGGGCCTAGCTTGTGGTTGGCATGCTGCTCGCTACAAGGCTGAGGGTGTGTGTTTGTTCCCACATGAAGGACCTTAACCATAACTGCAGGCTGTTTGAGGTGATTGTCTTTGGCTTTGGCGTAAGTTGATTGTAGGAACCTCCCAATAAAGCCATTCATTTTTATGCACTGTCTTCCGTTCTTTCATGGATTCCTCATTTTCTTGAATACTCCCTCGCTCTCCAGAACGAACCGCACGTCTACATGGCTTTGCCGTCTTTCAGCTCCACTGCGTCACCACGGATTAGATACTGCTCCTGGTTTTGAAGCAGATTTTAAACTGGAAAAAGGTTCTCTTCATCGTACAGTAGTGGTTAGTGATGGTCATTCTTTGCAATTGGTTGTGTAAGATTACAGTCACTCCTTTATGACTCACATCCAGCTCGGATGCATTTTTCCTTTTCTTTTATTTAGAGAAAGAGAACTGACCTAAAGATGCCCTCAGCTATAGATCAATAATGAGCAGTTATTTCAATGGGAGAAGACTGAGCCCAAAGGTGAATAGAAAGATCTCTGCACCAGTGAAGTTAGGCAAACCTTGTGTATTAAAACATGCTGTTTACAATAGCTTATACATCTCAAACAGGTAACATACCAGACTCAAACCGGTCATGAAATGACGCACGGGTTACATCGTATAGCAGATTAACATGAAGTGTATGTCTTCCAGAAGAAGTTCCGACAGCCAGCTTTGCGCTCTCGCTGAGACTGAGGCAACTGACGTACCGCTTTCTGCTGAAACTCCAGTTCCTTCATCCCAGGCACGACCTCGTTATCCACCTGAGTCATTACGCTGGATAAAATTTCCAGCAACAGCATGTGGGATAAATCCTGAAAATGCACAAGGATAAAAAAATATTTCCTTTTGCCTAATAACGCAAAACAACTAATCAAACACTGGATCACATTGGTTTTCAGGGCTGGCAGATTTATAGCGGACAATAACAGTGAAGTAAACCCAGAAAGGTATTTTGAGTATATCAATATTTATATAAGCCTATTAAAAGTTCTGCTACTAGGTTACAAGTACAACTTTGAATACCTAAGCCAGAAGCTTGAGGTAAAGTGTGTTGGGTTTTCAAAATTTTAGCTGGTATGGCTGCAGTGTTGATTAGCAAATTGGGAATCAGATTCAGAGAGAGCCTAACCACTGTGATGTAATAGAAAAATCCCCATATGCCAAATATATAATGTACAGATTTTCTACATCACACACAACTTCCACTCAACAAAATACCGGATGGACACTCAGTAACTGCATATGCACTCATGTTGGGATATAAAAGAATCCTACAGATTTTGCCACAAAATCAGGCTAGATCTAAAGCGCCAATCTCTACATATTGAACGACAGCGCCAATATTTCCCCAGTACTAGATCAACCTTCTGTAGCATTCAGCTATATAGCAGAGCTGTGGATCGAGAGTAATGGACGGACACACTAACGAAGGCAGCTTGCAAGGCTGCCATTGATAATGCAGATGATCATTCAGAAGTCTCAGGATTTACCTGGACTTCATCAGTCGTCGTTCCTATCGGTCAGAAAGCCCCTCTCACCTGACTGTCTCCAGTGACTTCTGCTTGAGACATACTGTCCAGGGCGTCTCTCTGTGGGGCCCCGTTGACCATGGCTGGTAGGATCAATGCGAAGAGAATCACAAGCAGCACCAGTAGCTGAAAGCTCCACATCTTCTCCCTGTGGTGACCTGGGTATCTGAAAATGGTCAAAAGATACAGCGAACTCCTCAACACTGGGTTCGGCTTTGTGCAGCCGGTTCCTTTTGCTATATATACTCCTCTTGTTGGCAAATGAGCAGACCTGATTGGTTGGGAGGGATTGCGGGGGTGGGATGAGTGTGAAAAGTGATGATGAGGATGTGAATCTGTCATCAAGAAAAAGGCAGTGATGTCATGATGACTGATTTTGAGAGGAAATAATATGGAACCATGAGAATGGGGTCCTGGGAGCTGTGGCAGTGCCCATCACCTGCCCGAAAAAACAGAGACGCTATTCATTTAATTTTAAGATACTCTTGTAACTGTAAATAGACAGTGGATGAACTCTACGTCCACAACAATTAAGGCCTTCTGTGTGCCGGTACGTCGCATGTGTCAATGTGAGATCGTCACCACTGTTAGTTGTTCGTGACAAGAAGTGACTCAAATGTTAATTGGCCTGCCTGCCCAGTTCCGGAGCTTCAAACCCCCCGCCCCCCCACAAATTAATGTGTCCCACTTAAAGGGCAGAATCTGAATGGAATTTAATGTAACATCATTGATGTAATGTATTTAGATTCTAGATATGTGTGGAATGTTTTTCAAATTGCCATTCTAAGACTTGCTCAAAAATTTTAAATGTCAAGAAGATATAAGGAAAAAGTTCCAGGTATAATGAAAAGCCTTTTATTGAATAATTGACTAATTATTGACTAACTATTCTCATTCTAGTGAGATTCCAGTCATTCTAGTAAATTAATAATAAAAGGTTTTGATTGGACTGCCTGCAGAGATAGAGAAGTCCTACCAAATTATCTGGGAAACTGGATTTGGTTCTGTCAGGGATGTCATGGAAATTTTGGACCCAAAGAAAGCAAACCAATCATATTATTTTCAAAATTTGTAGGGCGCTTATTGCTCAGGGGGGCATGGGATCATCTTAAGTGTGCCCCCCCCTTTACAGCACCACTAGGTTCTACTGCCACATTTTCAAAGATGGTATGGCGAATAAGGAGCTGCTGTAGTTCTACAGAAAACCCTGGAACTTGGTCTTAGAAAGGTTGCTGCAAGAGTAATGTTTTTATGTTTTTTTTTAGGACTGAAACATGTTGGATTTCTTGCAAAGAACCTTCTAGTTCCATTTGGTCATCATACCTGCACTGATGGCAACTATTGTCATCAACAGCACCAAAGACAGGGAAACACCGATTATAAGAGCTGGTCAGGTGACCTTTTCCGGTGCTTCTACTCTCCTCTCCCGCTGGTAACACACTGCTTGTTCTGATAATTCGGCCCGGCAAACAGCCCCTGGCGCTCATTAACATTACGACTGAAGAAAAGGCTGTCAGTGCCGGTGGCTGCACGCTGTGATGATAAATACACCCGCGTGAGTTACTTCCCACCGTCTCCTTAACTTCAACCTGCCCTTTATGGACTCTGGTAAAGGTTAGGCCAGTTAAAAGGAAGAGTGCTACTGGTCTGCATCATGGGATTGATATTTATTAATTTATATTTTCAAGTATAGAAATATTAAAACTATTTGAAATCGTTGTTCGGAATTCTACGGTATCCTTCTGGGGAAAAAAACATCACTTGAAGACAGTCTTTGAAGGCACCGTCTCCATCCGAATTTGGTCGACTTCAGTTTTGTTTTAATTACGTGAGAGTACATTAAAGGTATTATTCTGAATGGTCATAAGCTGTTTGTGTGGGGACAAAAACATTGTCTCTGCTTATTACACCTTTTTGTGCAACACCTTACGGTAAATAAAAAAGGGACGATGAGCGATTATCTGGGAGGCGCTAGGACCTGGGAGAAAACCCCTGACTGGTTTCGCAGGGAAGAAAATCGTAGAGTTGGGATTTCGCCAACATATAGCTTTACAAAGTCAGGGTCCATAACACTTGGAAATTATATTCACAGGTTCAGAAATAGTATAAGGCTAAATCAAAATCACAAAACTAAAAATACTATGCCAGTTTACAGATTTTGGTACTTTAATTAAATATAACATTAATACTTCTTGCACCAGGCAAATGTATTGACCACACATGATTTACCATGAAAGATTGCCAACGTACTTTCAGTAGCGCTTGTTAGAAAGCGTACATCAGCATTTACCCACTAAACCTATTCTAAGCACAGTTATTTCCAGCCCGGGAAAAAATACAAGCCGGTGAAAGAAAGTCATTCCAGTGCATAGGACCAATGCGTTGAAAATGCTCGGTCAACTATAACAAGTCACAGAGTTGGACCAAAGTCACTTAACATGAGATTGCGTGGTAGGATACTTTAATATTCAGTATAAATAGGGGTTTAACATTTAAATTGTATTAGCAGAATTCTGACAATAAATTAATACCAAGGGAAAACTATGTCTATATTGAGGATTAAATTGAAGAGTTCTGTTACCCAGTAAATTACACTAGTCGGCCAACAGGATTGTAAACAGGAAAGGGGAAGTTCAGCGCTTTTTGAGGCAAAAAAGAGAGAGATCGCTATGAGTGAAGATCAGTAAAACTTACATGGGGCTAAGACGCATCAGGCGAGTTTGGAGAAGTACCCAGTTAGAGGGGCTCTGCATGCCATCACACAAAGTGCGGTTAACACAATGACCAAATTCGGCGATTATCTGTATCCGTGCGGCTTCTGTTGATGAGTTGTCCGGCTGCTGAGCACGGAGCGTCGTTTCGCCCGGCGTGTACCTCTGCATAGCATGCATGTAGCGGACTCCCGAAGTCCAGCTCCTTAGAAGTATCGCGGATCTCCCGTTTGCAGATAGCTGCCCCGGGTTAAGTACGTGTCATGCGACGACATGGCCCTTGACAGAACGACCGGTCCCGGGATAAAGAAGAAGGGGGGCAGCAAGGTGGCCATGTCGACACGCAGCAATACTACTGCGGGGTCGCCGCTGAACTGCGAGGTGTCGCTTTCTTTTCAGGACGAGTTGGCGGCCACCATACACGGCGCCTTCGAAGTGGCCGTGGAGATCGCCGTTTTGGAGATCACCAAGCTGGTCGGCCAGGCGCTCGGAGACGTCCGCGATCAGATGCACGAAACCCTGCGGGAGAACAAGACGCTGAAGATGCGCCTGCAGACGGCCGAGCAGCAGCTGGATGCCCTGCGGTGCAGTTTGGGGGATGAGAGTGAAGCGCGGTTGCTGACGGCCGCTCAAGCGCAGAAGCCCCACATCTCCAGCAAAGCGAAGGCAGCCAAGTCCGGCAAGCTGAGCGCAGACAAAATAAAAGCTGCAACCCCGAAGGCGGCTGCCGAATCTATGGACGAGGCGCTACGGGAACCGTACGGCCTGATGGCTGCAGACACCGAGTCTTTCAGTGAGATCCGGGAGGACGGGCGGGTATGCTCTCACCTTCTGGACCAGGAGCTAGGACGAGACCCAGTAGCGAATCAGGTCCTGGGCGATCTCTCAGGTATATTATAATTACGGCCTTGGCCCCCCCCTCCCCCGACTCCATGGTTACGGCCATTAATATAATATTTACATTACCACAGTGTGAAGTAACTCGCTATATCAACTGCGTATAACTTTGAGAGAGAAAGCAGAACCTGCAAGCTCAGTACCTCTCTAGGACAGGTTTTCCGATCTTCTCTTTACACACAGTTAATAATCTACTTATCTGTTTGCATTCATAAAATGTGAAAATGATTTGCTGAAACACTACATACTGTCCTGCTGTTGATAGTTAAGCTCTTTCATCTCTCTGGTCAGCTACCAAGGGGAATGGTTTAAGCGAGGAGCCTGCAAACCACGTGTTGGCAGTGAAGCTGGACAGGGAGAACACGGACGAGGCGGCCAGGCTGAATTCTTCATCCTCCTCCTCGTCTCTCTTTGTTGCCATGGATACTTGTGAAATCAAGCAGGTCAAGGTGAAGGAGGAGAAGTCGGACCCGGGCAACGCCCCTGAGTTCGAGTCTGGCTCCGACGAAGTGGCAGGGGATAAGTTTGAACCCGACACCCTTTCCCTGGTGCAGTCCAGACTGCTGGAGGATTGGAGGCCTGAGCCCCTGGAGCTGAACCCGGGCTGTGGAACGGAGCGCTATGCTCCCTGCACCAGCCGCTCCCTGGGTGAGTCTGCTCGGGCACCTTTGGGGACGGTCCCCTGCTTTGGCCAGTCACAGTGGATCGTGGATTCTGATGCACAGGATCTAGTCTAGGGGCCTGTACTACGAAGCGGGGTTACTGGCTTATTTGCCCAGACTACCTTAAATCCGACAAGTTACCCCGATGAGCCAGTAACCCCGCTTCGTAGTACAGGCCACAGTTGAACGCTTTAAGCTGAGCTCTGTAAACACAAGTGTAGTTGTACTGAGGTAGAGTGTAAGTAATGAATGTCACAGACAGGGTGTCTGCACATACACACATAGATACACACACAGCCATGGGAGGATATCAAACCTACAGCCCTGGGAGGCTGGTAGACCCACTGCTCTGCCCCATTCTTCTGTAAATAAAATTCTGTACCAGGTAAGCTGTTGGAACATGGAATGTAGATGTGTTTGTGAATATATTCCCAAAGATTGGTTGGTTTGCGTTTTTTTTTTTTTTTAATTGATCAGTTCACATTTGGTAAGTACCTGTTCACTCCCCCCCTCCCCATAGGTGAGCCTCCTGTCTCAAACCCAGAGCCTGCAGCTCCAGACAGCTTTTTCCCCCCTCCCTTCTCGAACCCCTACCAGCCCGCGAATGCAGCGGCAGTGCCTGTCCCCCAAGAGCATTACGGCATGCAGGTGGGCAGTGATCACCAGGCTCACGTCTGCCGGATCTGTGGGGAAGCATTCCACCTGCCTGGGGAGCTGCGGCGGCACCACAGCCAGCGGCATAGCAAGGCGACGGCCAGGAGGGGGCGGCGGCAGGCCTTTCCGCCGGGCCGCAGCCCCTACCGCTGCTCCCAGTGCGGCCGTGACTTCAACCGCATGGAGAACCTGAAGACCCACCTGCGCATCCACACGGGCGAGCGGCCCTACGCTTGCACTGTGTGCGGTGTGCGGTTTCGCCACTCAGGGGCGCTCACGAGGCACTTCCGCATCCATACCGGTGAAAAGCCCTACGTTTGTAGCCAGTGTGGGAAGACCTTCCGCAATTGTGGGGGGCTCCGCTTCCACCAGCGCTCGCACACGCGGGAGGGACATGGCTCAGTGGACTGAGGGGGCGGGCACACCAGTGTGTCAAGCCAATGGTGGAAGGGTGGGCCTTGACCGAGAGAGGAGGAGCAAACGGGCATATGGGATCGCCAGAGCCACAGTCCTGTTGGGTTGAGCTCCAAATGCTTGTCAAACATTTGGTTCTGGAATATAAAACGCAACAATTTGACCGTAGGCCACAACATGGCTGAACGACTCTTGATATCTGACTAGATTTTGTAACATTCTGCAGATTTTTTAAAACTTTTTTTTTTCTATTTCAAAAATTAGAGGTAATTTAGAGGCAGCTGGACCTGCTGCAGGTATTCCAGCTGCAGGTATTCCAGCTGAGGGCTTGAGTGGACCTGGTGGTGATTTTTCAAATTAAATGATGATGTGATGTTACTGCTGTGATTAAGCCCACAGAACTAGGCATGTCAGTGTTCTGTCAGGTGTGTTTAGGAAGGTCTTCTAAATGTATATTAGATTTAAGATTTTATTCTTTTATACATTTTTACACACACATGGATGTTTCCCCATACTCCTTTCCAGAATTCCGCAAGTTTCCTGAAAATAAAAATAAATTCTGTGGATATTCCTTTGTTTGTGTTTTCTAAAGCTTGACCGCTGAAACTTTGAAATTGAGAATGTATACATCCATTTGATTTGAGTAATAATACATTTTAGATTTTCTGGTTTGTTTTGTAGTTTAAAATGAACAGCTGTACTGTAATTTGAGGAATTTGAAGGAAAAAAGAGGAAGCTGTGCTTTGGAGCATTAGTTCCGGCTAATTTTGTTGCAGGCATTTCAGTTTCCTGTGGTATCTCATTACCATGATAACACCCAAGCCTCGACTAACAATTCTAAAACTCTTCATAAGTTTACCCATTTCACTACTCTGCTTTGATGTGTTTGTTGCAAAACACTAACCCTCTCCTTGTCTGGTAAGATATCACCTCCAGCCAAATGTAGTACGAACATAACCTTCTGTGTGCATGACCATCTGCAGCCAAAATCACATGTGGAAAAGTAAGTATCCACTGCCCTTTAGTCTCGGTCTTCCAGTTAGAGAAATATCAAAAACACATCTACACCCTTGTCTATCACATATCAACCTGCAGCTTCCTGAATGCTGCCATTATGCTAACGAATCACACTTGAGCTTGAAATGGTCATGTGATACATGTAGCATACTGGATAATCAGCAGTACTGCTAGATGCGTAGAAGGTCTGATCAGGCAGTCACCTTTCTAAAACAGATGCTGTGAGTTAATACATACATTCAATGTTAATGTAATCTTTTTATTTTACATTTGATATATTTAAAAAAACAACAGTACAGTATCACATCAGGTGTATTTGTTTAAATTCCCGCACAGTTTATCTTGCAGACATGGAATTGTTGTTTCTAGACAGCTTCAATTCCTTTTCCCTAAGACTGAATGGGTTTGACATGCGTATGCGGTGATCACTGGGCTTTGTGCTTCTCCCATTGCTCTGGTGTTAGTGTCTTCTGCTCAAAGGCATGAATGTCCTTCAGCTCTTCGGACAGGCAGCCGTTCACCATCCTGAATGACGAGGCAGAGCAAAGCAATCATGCCGATGAGCCTTTCAACCAGTAAGCACCCCTGAGATCCCACACCTCTGTCGTCTCATTACTCTGTACACTCTCTTCAAGTTAATGCAGATCACATGGTGCCTCCTCATGCCTTCTGAATAACTGCATTCACTCATTTACTTCCATCTCCATCCCATTTTTCCTCAGTCATCTCTGCACTGACTATTCTGTTTATTCCCCATTTGCCTCCTTACCTTTGTCTCTGCAAAAGTGTTTTGCCCTCAAACTCTGGTGACACCACTAGTACCTTGAAGCTGGTAGAACATCTGTTCGCAGTTGTATCTTCCACTTCCTGTTACACGGGATAATTTTATAATCTGGCACTGTGCATAAATTATGCCGGGTAATTTAAACATCAATGACATATTTACCAAGGCTGCAACAAATATTCTATAATATAAAAACACAGAAAATATAGAGGGAAGGAAAATACAATAAAAAATAAATCAAGCTAGCTATAACGGTTAAAATAAATGATTTATTTTAGAGCAAGTGGCTGAAGGTTATATGCCATGTGAATTGTGCAAAAAAATTAGTATGACAAGAGCACTTGAAACATAAATATTCCGAGCACTGGAGATTTCCATGAGGTGACTTTAATTAACTTGCTACTTTGAAATAAATGTAAGTAATCGGGATATTTAGCGAAATAACATGAGCTAATGTTCAGTGATAATGGTGTTTTCCAACCTATGTTGGAACCTATGTACACATTGTGAAACCACCATTAGTCGTTTACATTTACATTTTTTGTTGTAATACAAGTATTTATTATATAGCATTCAATAGCCGCATCCATAAAATATACTGCAGCAGACATGTCTCAATTATGTATATAATTATGCATATATTTTTAAATTATGAACCTGACTGCGTTTTTATCTAAACACATATTTCATCAGATATTTCAAATTCCGTTTCATTACATTCAATGGACACCATATTTTGACCGCATCACCTACAGCCCAGTCAGAAATTAGGCGTTTCAGTATATAGCTTATTTACTAAACACACATACCACATGCACTGCTCCAACGCCCGTTGTCAGTTTGTTGCGAATGTGATCTGCTGTTATTGCCATACTTTAAACAGTAAATCGTGTATTACTATTAAAATGTCCTCTGATATAATGGAAAAGACAATATCACACCTCAATCTACTCGCCTGATGTAGAAATTACAGAAAGAATCATCAACTGGCGGCTTCTAAGACAGGCCTTAAACAGTACTGACCAATAGTAACCCACGATGTTCAAAACAGACCGTCGCGTTCTTACCGTAAACCAGTCAAATATCCTCAAAGTAGAATAGGGCGGAGCCAGGAGGGTTTCACACCAACCAAAATAAGGCTTCTTTGTTTGGGTCCTCTTCTTCTGAACCTGTCTATTTTTGAGCGCCTGAATTAAATTTAATCATAGATTTTTTTAAAAGATAGAATATTTCATATTATTACGTATTTATTTGCGAATTTAAAAAGCGAAAATAACACTTTATATATATGAAAAACATATACTTGTATTTTCTTTGAGAAAACCTGCAAACTATTTATAATCAGGCGATGGAAGAAACAGACAAGCCCATAGATTGTATTTCGAATGGATCAACCGGGTGTGCTGTTAAAATGTAGTTGTTTAGTTAGTGGATTCATTTTGGCCTAACAGTTGGTGTGTGTACAGGTTTGTACTGATTTAAAAGCTTCTGTTGTGCAACTTTATTAGCATATAAATGATTATTTCAAAGTACAAGTATGATCCATGGGTCATAACCTCAGATGAAATATTCTCGTTGGTTCTACTGCCAAAAAGTAACAGAATATCGGTATCATCCAGGGTTGCCAAATTTGGTCTGCTGATTATCTTGAGATTTTTAATTCGAGTCAACTCTGCGCCCAGATTTACATGCGAGTTATTTTTGCAAACACCTTCAACGCTTTTGTTGCAACTAATTTTAGCTTTTTAATAAAATAATATGGATTTGAAGTAAGATTTCTTTCGTGAATCTCAAAGCATGAGTGTCACGCCTGATGCATGCAAGTTGGCAGACCTGAGTAAGATAGTATATGACATATATTTATGTTCCGTTCAAATCACGTTTATATACATCACGCACCAGCACAATTTATGAGCAAATTTATTGACTGATGTTACTTATTTCATTATTTAAAAGGTATCCAGATATTTCTGTCTAATGCTGCAAAATAGTGGTGACCTGATTCACATGGATGTTGTTTTTAGTATTTTTTTGATCTGATGATTAGTTATTTGTTGGTAGATGTGGTTATTGCGATATACGTATTTGACAGTGGAACGTTTGTCAGATCTAATCGAGTTTACTAGAATACTTTGATAAAAGCATAACTTTCTTCATTTGTGATTATTAGCGCCCTAAGATGGTGGTGGAGGTTGAGAGCTTCTTCGGGGTGTACATGCTGTATTGTACAAACCCGAAGTTTAAGGGTCGCATCTACATCGGCTTCACCGTGAACCCAGAGCGCCGGATCGGGCAGCACAACGCCGGGCGACACAGGGGAGGAGCGAAGAGGACGAGCGGCCGCGGGCCGTGGTGAGGAGCAGCAGCGGCTCCGTTTGAGCAGGAGGCCGGCTGTACTCTATATGCATTCCTATGTTCTAGATGGATGGCTTCGTGGAGCCAAGGAACCAGCTTTGGTGCCTCAGAAGTAAAAATTACAATTTAAATGTTGATAAAACTTCTTTTACCCTTTGTTACTTTTTCACCATAATGGCCATGATCTCTGAAATGTGGTTTCTGAAGAAGTGTCCTGTCTTTTTCTATGACTATGCAGGGAGATGATACTCATCATTCATGGCTTTCCTTCTGACGTTGCAGCTTTGAGGGTAAGAGTTTCCTTTCACACGTTTCACCAGGTTTTAACTCGCAGTTTGGGGGAGTGAACTGTGGAAGTCTCACCGTCAAGTTGTTCTGTTTATGAAAACCTTTGTATATGAGCTGACTGCTAGTCTGCTCCCCTCTGGTTTTAGTTCGAATGGGCCTGGCAGCACCCACACTCCTCCCGGCGCCTTTCCCACGTGGGCCGCCGATCTCGCCGCGAGTCTAGCCTCCAGTTCCACTGGCGCGTGCTGTCCCACATGCTCCAGGTGGCGCCGTGGAACCGCCTGCCCCTCACAGCCCGCTGGTTGCGCCAGGAGTACCGGCTGGAGTTTGAACCTGGGCTTCAGCCTCCGCTCCACGTGCCCGTGGTCTTTGGCAGTGTGCGTGCCAAGAGGCAGCAGCCACCGGTGCTAACACTGCAGGAACGGGGGGAGGCGGGACCAGGAGAGAGGTGCCACCTCTGTCTGGACGTGGTTAAGGTGAGTAAGGAGCAGAGCCTTTGTTTAGGCTAAGAAAAAACCTGCTCTACTGGAAGCACAAGATCAGTATATATACATCAATCTGCCGAAGGGATCTAATGCTGCAAAATACTGAGTGAGGCTTCCTTATGTGACTGTAGGACTAAAATCTCACATTACCTTTGCCTAAGGTTTTTTGCAAGGCCCTTAGACCCCAAATCCTCCTCTAATGGGAACTGATACATGCATTTAAGATGTGAAAAAGAAATACCGCATTTATTTTAATTTTTGGGAGAAGCTTTTGGATTGTGTAATTTTAAACTAAATTGTGGAAATATAATGTATCGCTGTTTGCTTTTTCTTACCTCGCTGAACATTTCTCATTTTCAGGCTGCAGAAAGGGTGTCCTGTTTCCATCTTTCTTGTCAGATGGTCGCTCACCTCGTCTGTTTGGCTAAGCACTTCCTGCAGTCTGAACCTTCCCATCTACTTCCTGTGGAGGGGAAATGCCCAGGCTGCCAGGGTTCTGTGCTGTGGGGCAATCTGATTCGCCACAAGAAAGGCTGCTATGGTGACCTGGAAGAAATCGCATCGTCTGCGTCATCTCTGGTGAGCGTTCATCGAGTGACAGGGTCTAGAAAGTTTTCTTATGGGTTTCCTCAAGGGATCTTTGTGTCGTGTTTTATTTTAATTCCCTTGAGGTTGAAAGATGCGGATTTGATTTGGATGAAGCGAAGAAATCTGTACCACAGGCTCATGGACGAGCATTTTTGTGCAGCGCTTTGGTAACCATAGTAAGCGTTAGCTGGAAAGTGCATGAGAGCGTTTCAGAAGATGCAGTTCCGTTCTCTAGCCTCTCATTCACTCATTTTCCTTGTGGTTTACAGGGACATTGGGCAGATGACCTGCAGGTGTGATCAGTGACCCGCCGGAATCCACCTGCCGACTGGTAGCTCCGCCCAGCTCGGTGTGTCGCTTTCAGCGGTTTATGGACTCTGTGCCTGTGACGGGAAGGACACCGGTTCAAATCCCAGGGCTGGCAGAGTGATGTCACTGTTTGGCCCCTGAACAAGGCCCTTAACCTGAATTCCTCCAGGGTCTGGCTGAACCTGCTTTTCTCAGACGTGCTTTGCTTCACATATAAGCATCTGCTAAACAAATAAGATACAAATAATTTGGATTTTTTTTAAACCCTTAGCTGCTGATCAAGTTAAATGCAGAGGCGCATTCCTTAAAAAAAGGAAGATAACTTTTTAACAAGGTTTTAAATGAACAGGACAAATTAAATGTCCAGTGTTTTTATTTAAAGTGGACTTGTTTTATATTGTAAATAAAAGCTGCGTATTGCAGGTTAATATATATTAGCTGAAATGCAAGCTAGTTAAATAAGTGTTTCTGGACTGTGGTGTGTCTCTCGTCATACTTGATAGAGAGGTGCTGGGTCATCTCCACTGGGAGTTGGAAAATGTAGTGTGTGGCTCAGTGGGGTAGGTTTCTGTGCCTGTTATTGGAAGGTTGCTGGTTCAAATCCCAGGGTCAGCAGAGTGATTTCACTGTCGGGCATTTGCTCTTGGGATTATCTGACCCTGGTTTCTCAGTTGTATGTTGCTTTAGGTAAAAGCTAAGCAAATGTAAAGGAAAATAAATATATATATATTTGACACACACAAAAAAGATGTACTTATGGGTTACGGATCAGCAGAGCGCACCCTGACTTTGGGGAGTGGGGCTCCGTTTATATAGCACTTTGCTGTGTGCTCTGCCTTAAGCTTGGGTATCATTTTATTCAGTAACCCATCAATGGGTAAACATTTATCAATTGGCACAAATGGACAATAAAAGCATCTGGAGAAATGCTGCTCCCAGGTCATGTGACCTTAGCATGATTTTACCAGTGAACAAAAAGCTGAACACACAAACTGTGTGTGAGACATTGGGACGGGAAAATGGTCTTATGTTTAACTTTTACACACTTGTGTATTTCTTACATATGCCCTCTGCTGACGTAGGGGGCAAAACAAGGTCACTATGAAGCAAACTGGGAAGTCTCCAGTTCCCTAATGGAGCAAGTGATGCCTGAAAGAGTGGGAAACGCCAGTTTTGCCCTGTTCTTACCAAAGGGAAGACCAAAGCTCAGAGCATAGCCGTTACAGAGAATAAATGCATTTATTACATTCCCGTTGCATAAGATGCTGACAGCCGGAAAACAATGCAAAAAATTCAGATCACAGTTTTGTATTTCTATAAAATGCATTACTGATTTTATCACCCTGAAAATACATTCTAGAGTGAATCTCAGTGTACTAAGCTCCACTGTGTAAGGAGGAAACCTGGCAGAGGTGGAGACTCGAGTCACAATTTTGATGACTTGCGATTCGACTCAAACTGGACGCGACTTGGACTGGAGGGCAAACACTCTTGATTTGGACCTGACTTAGACCTTATGACTTGATAAGACTTGAGGTTATAGTCCCCATAATGTTAATTTTAGAATTTCAATGTACATTAATTCCTTGCCGTCTGAATTTTCATTTGGCTGAATGCAAGGTCTCCTGAGGGTTTCTCAGAAAGGTGCATCATTCCTTGCATAGACATGGACGTAAAAACTGTGTGAGGACGACCTTGAGTGGACACTCTCTTTTAACTTATCTCTGTCTACAAACGATGTATCCTATGACGTACCGTAGCGGATTTTTACTGCAGCTAGTTTTAATTACTAAAGGTTAAAATAAACTAACATAGGTAAGGACTCACAACTTGACTTGGATTCGAGGCACAAATTTAATGACTTGTGACTCCATCCATCCATCCATTTTCCAAACCGCTTATCCTTACTGGGTCGCGGGGGGTCGGGAGCCTATACCGGAAGCAATGGGTACGAGGCAGGGAACAACCCAGGATGGGGGGCCAGCCCATCGCAGGGCACACACCATACACTCACACATGCACACCTACGGGCAATTTAGCAACTCCAATTAGCCTCAGCATGTTTTTGGACTG
>JAODJX010000002.1:25661950-25674099 GCA_026776945.1 Isichthys henryi
CCCCCCCCCCCCCCCCCCCCCCCCCCCCCCCCCCCCCCCCCCCCCCCCCCCGGCCGCCCCTTAAAAGATCATAGTGAAGCTGGATCCATCATACGGGATCCACCAGAAGCATGCCAGTACTAAAATGCAGCCATTGTTAATTGGAAAATTACCAAAGACTTCAATCCACGTCATAAGATTTCCTATTGGCTCAGGTGACTAAATACATTCCCCAGCACTTTGGAATAAGATTCCCCTTAAAAACTTGAAACTATTGGCATGCTTTGGATTTTACCAACGCAAAGTAAATAAATAAATCCAAGTTACTAGTTATTATAGGCTTAGAAATTACAAAATGATTTTCTTAGACGTTGACGTAAATACTAAAACGATTAAATGCATTATAGAATGTGTGCCGCATATTCTTTCAATGTCAGAAACAGCTCGCCACTGTGTACATGCTTCCTCCGGGTACAGCACCTGAACGCTGGTGTATTTCCTCATTTTCTGAGTACCAGGGTGCCTATTTCGATCCACCCGTGACGGAATCCATGGCAACCGGGCAGTCAAGTACAGTCAGCTGAGAGCTTACAAAACAGGTTATATCGGTTTTCTTACTGGAAACAAGTGGCACGTGCATGGAATCTATTCACATAGGCTATGCAGTTAAAAACAAAAACATTTCTTAAAATGAGCATAAACACGCCAACGGGCAGGTTATAGTGAAAGGTGGAGGAACGAGTGAACAGTCTGACGAAAAAAGATAACCCGTGATTTTTAAGTACTCCAGTTCCTCTTTCCTCCATGCTACTGATAACCATGAGCGACATCTTCAGTAAAGTCGCAGCAGAGTGAAAAGTCGGGCAAAGTAACTGGTTTTACACTGGTAATCACTGTGTGGAATGAGAAAATCTGTACACTACTCATATATTTAAAATGGCCAGACTTAAACCAAAGACAGCAAATACAAGGCACTATTACTACTATGCGCCATCTTCGGTTTTATCAGCAAAGTATCCAAACTCCCGTATTACGATAAATAACTTCACGCATATTTTACAAAAAATGAATTCAATTCAAGAGCATAACTCCACCCATTTAAGGAGGTTGTACAGGATGGTTTTAATTATTGGGTTGTTACAGCCCCCAATATTTACACCCAAGATTCAATTTTAAATGAATCACAAGCATTTTATATTAAACTTAAGAAGAGGTGCTGAACTTGCCCAACCAGGTGCCAAACTGCTGCCAAACGTCGAATGAATAAACCCGCATGTCGTTTAACTTTCGGTAACCATTCTACCACTTACCTGAGCCCGTTTCACGTGGTCCACAGTGAATTTAAACACATCAAAAGCTTTATTTCCGAATATGTCGGCGACGTCACGCTAAAATTTCGTATTAGTTTTGTTTGACAAATTGGTCCTCCATTGAAATTAAAGTGTCAGAGTACAATAATAGACACCAGAGATGAAAGCAAGCGCGCCTCGATACTTCTACACACAAATCGGTAATTTCAACATGAAAACGCATTTAGCTTCATCAAAATAAGACCGCAAAACTAATTTACGTCTCCGATTTAATATTGTGGTGGAGGAACAATGGCAGACTACACTTCCCTCGGTCTTAGAAGCTTTTCAAACGTAAGGTTTCTAATCAAACAATTAGGTTATTTTAAAACGCATTGCAGAGGACTTGTTAAATGTGGCATTATATGCACAAACTGAAATTTTAGGTAACTTCTTACGTATTCTCAAGTGATACAGCAAATACACGAAGTAGCTGAAATTGATAAGAAAAACAGTTTACGCAACGCCGGCCTTGTGGAAATCGCTGATCTGACACATCTTAATATGTTAAAAGCGCAACTTATGAACATACATTTGCGTTACTTTTAACATTTAGTTAAATTCCACCAGTTGGGTATGATGACCTTGCAAATAATCAGCCAAGAACACGGGACAAGAGTTTGATTTCTTCCTCTTTATACTCACTAGGAGTTTATGTAAGTATAAAGTAAGTAGAGTTTAAAAATATGTTTTAAAACTGCATACCCACTGCTACTGCACAGGCCAGCGTGAAAATCAGAAATGTCCTTTTCATTTTCGGCGGGGAAGTCGGATCTCGTCTCATCTGCAGGCAAACCCGACAATAGCGGCGTAACACGGAGCGTAGCACAGCGCCAGCAGTTACAGACCTTGTAGCAAAGAAACGAAACTAAATAGCCAGTTCGAGGAAGAACAGAAAAGGACTCGGGAAGCCTCGGTTTGCGCAATCTCGCCAGCCAATCGATTGCGGCGTTTTTCTTACTTTCCTTTTCATCATTCGCAAGTTTAAGCATGTCGAAAAGGTTGGATAAATCACTTATTAACTCGCTATCAAACCTATAGTCATTTGCGTGTATATTTAAAGCACTGTGTAGGTTCGTTTTGGATATGAACACGGTATTTAAAAACATGCGTGGCTTTTGTAGTTTTTTCCCCCCCTCGACGAAAACATTCTGCAGTGGACAGGTTGAAGTTCTCCCACCCGCCGGGATATCCAGGCTCCTATACGGTGCACCTGCTTACTGGCAGGCACCAGTTTAGTGTAACAACGGTGTAAATGACGGTGCGAATACAGTCAGAAGACAATAGGAGAGAGATGTATTTTTATACGTGAGAAAAAATCTTTCGAACTTCAACGTCACTTTATAAGTTTCAGGCATGCTGACAAAAAAACAGGGCAGAAACTGTTGTGTCTGTATGATGCTTTCTGGTATCAAGCGATCTGTACTCTCCCGTCGTCCATCCCAGATGTTTAGAGAGGAGAGTGACATCCTTTAAATTGCAGAATCAGTTTAATAATTTTCTTAAGGTTTACATTAGGGACAAATGGGAAACCTGACATTAAGATGGCAGTAATACCATCCACTATGCAAAAGTCTTTGGGCTGCCAAAGAAATTTTTTTTAAGTGATGTTGGGATAAAACTATATTTTCTGGCAAAATTAGTTAGCTTAGCCATTCCGAATCCTCTCCTAAATCAGGCCAGTATTTGCAGTAAACATCCAGTGTGCCCATGTTTTCTTCACCCTCTGTTAGCATACCATGTGTGGCTAATTGATACCTCATAAAATTATGTAACTAATTAATTTCAGTGAACCAGTGGTAAAATTTTACAAATGCATCAAATGGCCAGGGTGCCTCTGAGCAGAGGGTTTGGCAAATGAGGCGGAACCCAAGAATTTGTCTTGTATTGTGAGAGGATCCAACTGTTCCGAGACTGGAGATCCTGCGAGAGGCAGAGGGTCAAAAACCAGGTAAAAGCAAACAAACCTGGCCGGAGGTCCAAAGACATAAGTCCAAATACAACACACAGAGTTTGATAAAGCGAATACAGGGCAAGAAACCAAATTCAAAATACCAGACAGACCAAAGCGACCTGGAGCCTGGATCACTAAGCCAGATTTCTTGTCAGATTTAAAGTACCTTAGTTTAAATGGATATTATTTTTACTCAGTCATATTTCACCTAAACTACCTTAAATCCTTAAAAGTTATCAGCTAAACAAGAAATCCTGCTTCGTGATACAGGCCCCTGGAAAGCAGGCAGGACCACGAGGAGATCAACACTGAGCACAGTGTAACACTCCATGCTGCACAAAGGACTAAGTGCTAATTGACTGCTTTTAACTTGTGCATTTTCTTCATGCATTATTGGTGCATCTAGTACTTAGGGATGTTTCTGCCTGGGTGCTGGTGTGGTGTTTGTGTTTTTGTTCATTTGCAAATGTTATAATATTAAATTGTGTTTTTTTAAGCAAATATACACTTACAACCCAGGTAAATAACTTTAAACATTTTCTTTAATGGCCTCAGACTTTTGCACAGTACTATGTTACACAACTTGGACTTACAGATAAAAACCTTTATAGACAAGATCTGAGACAGTTCACCTGAACCTGGGTTGTCCATCTGTTACACCAGCTCTTCTGCCCACTGATCCCTGAAGACAGGAAACCGGGAACCAATGGGACTTGGGGCCATTGATGGACAGACTATTCGTGGATGATGAAGATGCATGGGAAGGCAGACTCTGGACCATGAATCCAGGAAGGGGACACTGCCTTACCAGATCCAGACACTCAGAACAAGACTCACGCTTCCATGAATCATGAACCCTGAGATGCTACGTTGGGACCTGAAACCACCAAGGTAGTAACATTTCTGTCAAACCGAAAAAAAAAACATTGAAAAACACGGACTAACTTGCATCAAGTCCCAGAAAAGAGCTTCTGATTTGAATCAGGCTTCAAACCCTATAATCTAAGAGCAATAACATTGACTGCACAGTGGGAAGTGCTCACCACCATTTAAATTAGGCTGAGGTAGGGAGATGTGTAGCTCGATCAGCAGGTTATGGATCCTTACCCATGCCCGGAAGGTGATAGGTTGAAATCCCGTGGATGGAGGAGTAATCAAAGCAGCATTGTTCCCTTGAATAAAGGCCCTTAATCTCAATGGTTCAGGAATACTGGCTGACGCTGATTCTGACATATACGTCACTTTGGACTAAAGTAGCTATCAAAGTATGATAAAGCAGGCATGTGAAATAAATATGATAAAGCAGGTATGTGAA
Organism: Isichthys henryi; assembly: GCA_026776945.1. Taxonomy (NCBI): domain Eukaryota; kingdom Metazoa; phylum Chordata; class Actinopteri; order Osteoglossiformes; family Mormyridae; genus Isichthys; species Isichthys henryi. Next base: position 25,666,548 of record JAODJX010000002.1, read on the forward strand.
ATACAGCATGATAAATCAGGTATGTGAAAACCTTCAAGGAGTCTTTGTTTAGGGAATAGATGGTCATCAACTTTTACTCTGTAGCCGTCTCTCTCATTTGGCAACGAAGGGTTCAAATTGCAGGTGTGTGTGAAAGCATTTATAAATTAGTAATTAAAGTGCTTTTTCATTTGTGTAGCAGCCCTGTTTGATATACATATCTTGTAGGGGTTAGCTTATTCTTTCTGTTCCTCAAGGTGTACAAACTTGTCAGTTACTGATGGTCAAAGCAGAAAGTGAACTGAAAAAACCACACAACTGGATGATGTATGATGTGACTTACACACAGAATTCATAGACCACGAGTGGTTCATGTGACTGAAAAACAGGAAATGAGCAAGAACATTTCAGGGTGACTGCTCGTGTTCTCAATCCAGCTGCATTTTCTTTGGTCCATCCAGCAATCGCTGCGTGTTTTTTCTGCATTAATTTACCCTTTTCCTTCAATGAGCACTTTACTTTGTAGAAGGAAGATCAAATCACAGTTGGACGCTTGAAAAAGGCACTTAATCCCAACTGCTGCAAGGAATGCTGGTTCTCTCACCTCTAATTGTCTTCAGTTGTACATCGCTTTGGACAGAACCCCCCACTAAGTAACTGTGAATAGAGGACCCGGATGGAAAATCGCGGTCAGAACAACAGAATAACACACGTCATCACACATTTCTAGAGGGTGATGAATCACCACCGAATATTAAGGATTTTTTTGTCTGATTTTTTAAGTTTTGCTTTAGACTTACCGTTAAAAGGAAAATTTCCAGTACCGCACTGTTGCATGACTGAGCCGTACGATAACTCCAATATTATCTAGATATGCACTTGTTATTATGGAACCTGTGCCTCAATCTGCACTATTTTGTATTGTATTTTTCCAAAAGTCACCAATATTTCCTGCAATAAGCAAAACTCGTTAAGTTAAATTATCCCCGTGTATGTTTAAAAAAAAAAAATTATATATATATATATATATATACACACACACACACACACACACACACACACATAATATGAAATCTCTCCACTCCTTTGTTAAAAAAAAAAAAAAAAGCTCCCCGCGTCATAAACTTGCGACTGAAGGGAAACCTTAGGGGCAGAACAGGGGTTGGTAGGAGTTACGTATTTTTATGTTCACAGATAGAGTGTTACTTCAAACAGGAAGGCTGTTTAATATGCTTATAGATTATAGTCCTCCAGTGACCGGCCAGTTTGCTAGGCAGGCAGAACAAACGGGTAGTGGATTTTCTCGGTTTGCATAACGGTTTTAAACAGACAGGATAGCCCACTTGTAGTTCAATTGTTATCAGTAACACAGTGACTGGATAAATTGCAATTGATGATATTAAGTTGCATGACGCAGATAGTGGGATAACTGACATTATACTCTAGTTACCTAGTTTGCAGTCTTTGGTTAGGACCGTTCTGCATTTTTTTTTTTAACTGATAACGGGTGTTTCGCAAACTAAAAGGTCGATCATGGAGCCCGGCGTGCTGTTTTTAAAATACGAGCTGGCCTCCACCATCGAGCAAGCCGTCAGGTGCGCGGTGGAGACCGTGCTACAGGAAACCGCGAAGGTGGTGGAGATCCGGCTGGCTGAGGCTCGGAGCGCCGCCGCAGAATCACACCGGGAGAACCGCAGCTTGAGGGAGAAGCTGGAGATGACAGAAGGCGAGCTGAAGGCTGTGCGCTTCTACATGTCGGCGGCGGAGAGAAACATCAAGCAGTGTCTGCTTCTCAACCGAGAGCGACCGCATTCACCCATTATGGGCCGTACGCGCGCGGAAGAGCCCCTCAAAAGGGTCCAAAGCGGCCCCTCCGATCCGCTTGCCGGTACCGACGCTTCTCGCAGGTATGTGCAGTCCTTCGGTGACCCATGTGCGAGAGCTCAGATATTGAAGTCCTCCCGCAGTGTTGTTCTCTGTTTACCGACAGTTCAATCGGGATGGACCAGACCCGGAAATAACAGGAGGGGAGTTAGATCACAAACGAGCGCATCTTCGATGCCGTGTCTGGGTCGAAGCTCCCGTCCACAAACACAACTTTTTAGACCTGGAGATGATCAGAGTAATGACTTGTATTGCGTAGCAGATGAGAGCGTAGAAGAAGGTAAGTTGGACCATTTATAATATTGATTTTATTGTCATGGTAAATTATCTGTAATAGAGCTTTTAAGTAGTATATGTAACGTAATATTCGGTTCGTTTAGGTGAGGTAGTACATTACAAACATGCAGCTGTCAAGGTTTCATATTCGGATATTCGGGTATTTTCCGTCAACAGCTTATGAAAGGAAAGAAACATTAGCATTTAGACTTTTGATCATTAATCTTCTATCAAAGGGTAATCAGCTCCTCGTAGTTATTTACAGAAAATACTCATCGTTGGTTCCTTTTTATGAAAGGTTTTCTCCCAATATGCAGCGAATATCATTCTCGGCGGATTTTGCCTTTAGGGACCATATGTAAAGTGTCGCACAGAAGAAAAAGTGTGTAATCATCCTGTTTTAAAACCAAAGAATTGAAAGCCAAAGTAGATTAGTAAAACAATTAATGACTTCTGTGGTCATTTTAAAACTAATTTTCATTAATTAATTATTTTCTTTCAAAATATTCGTCGGGTCCTTAAGCGCACTCTTATCGGGATGAGCCAGTTGCAGTACATCAAACATCCTCTGGAGGTCTCCACTCCACTTATTTGTTCGGTCTGGAGTTTCTCCTAATGATGATTGATAATTGATTTGGGAAAATGTGTACTACTCTATGTATATTTCTTAGAAGATAAACACTTATAATGTACGTCGCCAGCTGTTTAAACCCTACTAAGTACTTATTCTGCACCAAAAAAAATAGCTTAGAATTAGCCGAAGGTTTGAAATGACAAAAGGAGACGGGTAGTAGGTCTTCTGCAGGATCTCTGATGCAGAGAAACTTGCTTTTAATGATCATAGAGAACCGATCATAACCAAATGGTTCTTTGGCACAAAAAACACTCATTTAAAATTAGGACAAACTTCTAGCTGCTAAAATCTGATGGGGACTAGGTCCTCAAGGGGATGTTTTATGTAGAGCTACTTGTTTTAGCGCAATAGAGTAAAGCAGTAAATCATTCAGAAGCTGCTGATTGTTTCATTACAAACCATAAAAATTACTGAAAATTAAGAGAAAGTCAAAGCTGACCTGATACGAGGTGGAGTAAGTCTTCTATATACCAGGTGACTTAATTTTACTATTTATATTACACTGCAATTGACCATTAAAAGGATTTTTTTATAGAATTTAATATCCCCCATTGAAAGACAAGTTATTTGGAGTCGGTCCCTTATCTCGTGTTGGTGAGTAGACTTTCCATAGAGATCAATACATTTTATAAATATTACAACACATTATTTCCTGACAGCAGTGAAGGGGGAGCTCATTGTGGTAAATGTCAATAAACAAAATGTTGAAGTATTTCTGCTTTGGCACTTGCATGAAGACAGCTAATGAAGTTCAATATCCGAATATAAAACCAACTTCACAGTGTCAAGGAGACAACTTGGTATAGGTGCAGCTAGGCTGAGCTGCGAATTAAGGCCCAGGTACGTGTAGCATCAGAGTAAGCATTTATATATAATGCTATACAAAGCATTTCACACATAGTAAGAACCTAATAAGACTATTCAATGAAAAGACCAAGCACAGACCTGCATGGGAACAAAGAGTGGTCTAGGTGAGTATAGTTGTTCAATATTCAGCCCAGTTTTACTTATAAATTCAGTGGTTCAATAGTGATACTTAACAGGCAGGTTGTGTTTGTACAGTGGGTGAGATTGTTTTCCGTGATCCCAGAACATGTAAATTGGTGTATCACGTTTTTAACTCTGCAAAGATGGGTGTTAATGCCTCATCTTCAGTACACAATCATATTGCATGTTTTCTATCTGTCTCCTAACCTCTTACTCTGTTATTATAACAAATCTGAATTATAATTATGAGACGGATCATGTAATGTATACTTTATTGGAGAGGGCTATAAATCGATTGTTGCTGCTGTACTCTCATTAGGTTACACTGGAACTAAGCAAAGAACTGCAGGTTTCAACCAGCAGGAGGCGACAGAGACCCCCAGGTTTCAGTTTGAGAAAAGTTCACCGCCAGCCAGCCATGTGAGTGAGCTTGGCTTGATCCAGGTGCTGGACGATGGGGTGGACTCCAAAGAAGGTGTAATTAAAGTGGAAGATGAGTCGTCTTGTGAGCCAGATCCAGTCAGGACGGACTCGGACCAGGCCCCGCAACTCATCCTGCCTCCTCCCACGGCTGCCGATACTCAGTCCGTAGAGCATCCTGAACCAGCAGAAGCTCAGCCGGTTCTGCACGGGCTCCCCCAGAGCCCGGACAAGATCCATCTCTGCAATGTGTGCGGACGTGGCTTCCGCCGCTTCTACAATCTAAAGACACACCAGCGCATCCACACGGGCGAGCGACCCTACCCCTGCCGCTACTGCGAGAAGCGCTTTCGCCACCTGGACAGCCTGCAGAAGCACCAGCGCATCCATACGGGCGAGAGACCTTACCGCTGTGCGCAGTGTGGCTGCTGCTTCCGCGAGCTGGGCCACCTCAAGAAGCACCGGCTGACCCACGCGAATGCGCCCCCTGTTCTGCCTGACCCCGCCCATAGCCTACATGACCCCGCCCATAGCCTACATGACCCCGCCCATAGCCTACATGACCCTGCCCACATCCTACATGACCCCGCCCATGCCCCACCCCCTGTCTCTAGTGGCCACGCCTGGTCACATGTAGCTTCTCAGTCCCCTAACTTGATTTAACCTTTACAGGAGGCGTGACCTTCTGAAATTCCACAGCTTCTGAATTCTGCTGTGTCAGGGGTGTCCAGATCTGCTGGTTTTAGAACACATACCATAACGTTAACGATTGTTAGCTACAAGAGCCAGGTGATGAGACTGTTACTTCAAGCAAAGTGATACACTGGAAACATCTAGATCTCTGTACCTCTGTGATCAGACTTGGGAACTTAATGCAATTCTTTGTATTCCCATTAGGTCTTATGTTTTTCGGAGGGGGACATCCACCTCCCTCTACTCCTCATTTCATGGTGCATAACATCAATCAGTCAGCAGGGCCTACCTGAGAGGGTTGTTTTTTTTCATCGGGGAGATTGTGAATCTTGTCTCAACATGCCCAGCAAAATTCACCATGCCGAAAAAGAAAATCGACATTTTCGATCCGGAAGCTGTAAGAGAATATCACTCAAGCCCTCTCGGCTAAGATCGATCAGGGATCGGATCATATTGAACGGACGGTCAAGGATAATTCTGCTAATATTGACAGCCTTTGTGACTCTCTCTACTCCATTCACAGCAACGGCGTAGCTCTCCAAAAAGAGAATGAGAATCTGAAGAAGGCGAATGTAGAAATGAATCTTAGGATAGATGACTTGGAAATGAAGATTAGTGACCAAGAAGTCAGAGTCGTAGATGGTGTGTTCGTTTGTTTGGCCTTTCCGAGTGGAAAACGTGAAAGTGAGGATGAGAGAGGTGTGAAGAAAACTTCCTGATAAAGAGTGGGTGGGCTGGATGGTCCCGATGTGACCCATCGCCTTGGCGGGAAAGTAGAAGATAGCGAGAAAAAAAACATAGAGAGCAGTGATTAGGGTTCAGGTTTATTTTCTGGTCACAGAGAAAGTTAATATGGAAGTGTGCCAAGGTATGTGAATAGCTGGACACCCAGGGGTCTTGCTTTAAGGAGGCTCTGACTTGGTTTGACAAGCAACTCAGATGCGACTGTGACCACTGGTAGAAATGGCGTGGAGGGAGTGTGAAAAGGGCTTTTTCATTGGGACACACGCTTTCGCTGATGGGATGGAACTTAAAGAGGAGAACAGTAAGAATCGGGTAGGTGGTCCCTGACTTGTGCAAGCAAATACACAATTATCCTATTTTGGTCAGTTCAAAAAAGTTGTCAAATGCAAGTGATGTGAATTTTTTTGTGAGAAACCTTCAGCTTTACAGGTAATTACTGTTTGTTGAATAGTCAGTTTGTTGTATTATATATTGTGATGTCAGTTTCTATTCTTTCCATTAATGCCAGGGGGACTCGTAATTTGCTAAAGAAGAAGGCTTTATTTTTGTGTTGTTGGGCAGCCAGCTGACCTTGGACTCCCAGAGATTTGTTTACTCCTTAATTGGGAGTTTTTGGTTCCTGTCTGGGGCGTCACGGTGGTGCAGTGGTCTTACCTTCGGGGTCTGGGTTTGAGTCTCTGCCAGTGTTCCGTGTGTGTGGAATTTGCATGTTGTCATTGTGAGGTTTTCTCCAAGTACTCCGGTTTCCCTTCCCAGTTCAAAAAACATGCTGAGGCTAATTAGAATTGCCAAATTGCAAGTGGGTTGGCGCCCTGTGATGGGTTGGCGCCCCATCTTGGGTTGCTCCTTGCCGCTGTACCTGTAGGCTCTGGACCCCTTGCAACCTTGAATAGGATAAGCAGTTTCAGAAAATGAATGGATGATTCCTGTCCTGTTCTCATCTGACTTTCTGTCTCTTACATTTCTTTGTCTCCTCTTCCTGTTTTTGTATTATTCTGTCTTGATGATGTTGTAATGTATCACAGCACACCTATGTAAAGCACCTTGTGAAAGGCGCTATATAAAAAAATTAAATTGAAATAAAGGCTTTTTAAGTAGCTGCTTTACTTAAAATTCATAGCAAGTGGCTGAAATGATTCCAAGTCCTCTTATTTCTGTGTGGATGCAATACCCTCCTTTCAGTGTGTATTGAACAGAATGAGAAGGCATTGTTGAGGTTAGCCAATCATATGAGGGAACAGCAAAATGATGCAATCAGGCCTCGGTCTCCAAAGTGACCGAACCCTTCAGTGGGCAGAGAGCAAGAAGAGGAGGGAACGAGGTCCCTCCTCATCTGAGAGGTGCTCTGGACACAAGCTGTCAGCACCCCCCCCCTCTCCCCCCGTGACGCCCTCCCCGCCCGCCCGCCCTTCACCTCGGTTATCTTGGCCCATCCAGTTTCCTCCCAGTCAGATGTAAGGCCCGCAGGCCAGCAGGAAACAGTCCTCCTCCGGCCGGCCATTGTCTAAGCAGCTCTCGAGAGTACGACACACACCGCGGCCTCGAGTGGAGCTTCTGCTGTTACGGGATTTCCAGCCACATCCACTCACATGCTGCTGGCGGTGGTGACCCCCTGACCCCAGATTCGGCATCGCCCTTTCCCTAATCCACACTCAGTTTTGATACAACTCACACCGTGAGTGAGTAACAGCGTCCACCGGAGCCAGCCCAACCCTTTTTGGAGCCCTAAGGAAAATTTGATTACCATAGCTGTCATTTGTCATCTTTCTACCCATTCTGTCAGCCTGAGCAGAGGGGGGGGGGGGGGGGGGTGGGGCCCCGGGGGGGGGGGGCGCGCCCCCCCCACCGCAAATACGCCTGATCCGGCGAGCCGGTACAGAGCAAATTCTACTTCCTCTGACTTCCTGAACCTTTTCAGCAGCTTTCTAAAGTGAT
>JAODJX010000002.1:25707692-25721002 GCA_026776945.1 Isichthys henryi
CTCTCATCAGAGACAGCGCCCCCCCCCCCCACCCCCGCTTTCTCTGTCTCTTCTTAACTCCCCCAATAGCACTTCAGAGTTTAAGAGGCACATTGTTTCTAGAAAAAAAATCCTAAAAGTGTCCCACTCGTTTGCATAGTCTTACAGACTCTAATGAAACAAATATGTTTTGTCATTACTGTGCGTCCTTAACTGCCAGCTTTTACACAGAAATGAAATAAGGTCTAATTTGTCCACTTTTCAAGTTTTCATTCTTTTATCTATTAATAAAAGTCATTAAATAATCTCAAAATACACAATAACCATGATTCCTAACCCTGGTGCTGAAATTCACTTTACCCGAGTGATTAAGCACTAGAATGTTAATTTCAACCAATAAGCTAATTTAACCAATTTACCCTTTCTTGGCACTTAGATCACACTTTCAAAAAGTGCTTGAATGCACTCCTTCCTGCTAAAAATGGCGAAATATGTGGTAAAGTGACTGGGTGTATTTTTCCGGAATTTTCCTTTTTCTGACCTGCGGGGCTAACACATTCTAAATGATTTGTTTTTTAATCTTATGTAGTTGGGACAGTGTGTATTACAAGGTTGTTCTGCAGCACCGAGTCTGTAAATATCTGCAAAACTCGCGCAGAATCCCCGTAGCTAATGCAGGATAAGCGGTGGCTGAAATGGATGCTTTAGGCGGGTGTCCACAGCATTTTGTTCAACTCCCATTTAGTGACGAGCGATCAGAAAAACGTCAAAAACTTTGAACTCTGATTCGTAAAGCAGTGAGACTTCCACGGGTCTAACTGCATTTAATTTATTTTTTTTTTATAAATTTCATTGATAAATTATTGGATGTATTTTCTGGCTTTTCAACTTTTACCTGTGTGGAGATGATGAAAACACTGTAAAATGTTTTTGTAAGTGATACGTTAAAATCGAAGTTTTCTAGGCACAAAATGGGAAAGTAGTACTGAAACTGAGGGCACAATTATGTGAACCATATTCTGTTGTTTGCTAATCGGTCTTTGGCTCTGATCCAGTCGGATGAGGGATTAAGGAAAGTACCGTTTTCATCAGTGTAATTAGTATTCGGCAGGCAATTTTACATTTTAAACTGTTTATTTACTAAGCAAAAAACATGTGTCATGCACGCATACAAATATATTTCTTATAATCTATACACAATCTGTGGATGAATTTTGTAGTTTTGTCTTATCTTTTAACACGACTGACAATGTTTTGAACATTACCCAACATATTAAAGGAATTTTGAAAGAATTCGGCAACACATTTACAGTATGTTATATACATGTTACACAGGATGAGATATATTAATGGAAAACTAATTTCAGAAAAAGAACCATTTAAGTATTATGTAACGGAAAAAATCTATATACCTCGTGGTTTCCTATATACTTCGTAGACCGAGCCGTGGGTCGTTACTGCACACGCGTTTTTCCTTGTTAGGTTTGTTCTACGCTGCTTTCCGTTCTCACACTTTTGCACGTATATTGACAGTGGCTGCGTAATGAATGGTTTGTCAGTTGTAGAACTGGACCTGAGATTTTAAAATCAAAACTTTTAATGAACTTTTTTTTTCTCGCGCAACATAAATGTTCTATGTATTAAATCGATATAATTAGATAGTTGTTCTAGAAAAATCGGTTTAGCTGTGTATACGACTTGTGAACGTTTAAGGAAGATGAGTCAGTTTGACGAGTAAGTTCTCCAGCCAGCTAGGTACTTTCGGTGTTTGAGGGCAGATTAGATCCCGATCGCTCTCACCTTAGCTGAGCCTAGTTCGATATATGGTTTTTTGCTGTAGGATGTGCACGTGATCAACATGCCAGGCAGCGGCATCTTTTATTAGAGTGAAAATGAGCTGGAAGATTAACTCGAATGAAAAGTAAATGGTGTGGAAAATGTCGTACTGTCTAACTGTGAAATGCATGATTTGCTTTAAGGTATTGCAGTTTGGATGGTGATGACAATGGAAACCACCCGGTAGTCAACAGTAACGTGCCGGGGAAGGTAAGTGTGTTAATTTGTCTCATTGGGATTGCATGCTGCTTTTCTTAAATATTAAACCCTTTAGGGGTAGATTTTTATTATAGCAGTATATATGGGCACAATGGTAAATACACGGACGATAAACAATACTTCTCTGCTTCGTCGTATTAAATATGATTGCTAGTTTTGAGCAGTTATACGCATTTAAGCTGAAGTGAGTTACGATGTGATGAATGCTGTTGTCTCCAGACGGTCACGCCTGTAGTGGGGGAGCACCGTCTTCAGTACAACTATACCTTCTGGTTCTCACGCCGCACGCAGAGTCGCCCCGCAATCAGCGAGAGCTACGAGCATAATATACGGCAGATCGGAACCGTGGCCTCGGTCAGTAGCATGGAGAAAAAAGGGGGGAGGGATCTAATGTAGAGATGGGGAATCCCGTAGAGGTAAAATGAAAAATAAAATTCATCTGATCTGTTTCAGGTGGAGCAGTTCTGGAAACTGTACAGTCATCTGGTCCGGCCTGGTGATCTGACAGGTCACAGTGACTTCCACCTCTTCAAGGAGGGCATCAAGCCCATGTGGGAGGTGAGGAGGCACCCTGATGGACTTGATCAGTTCAAGCCTCCAGTGGCTGCCCCAGAGCCTCTGTTTAGGTTCAGCCAAGCTGCAGGACATCACCGCTGTCCTATGAGTGGCTAAGTTTGCTGGTGTGACCACCAGCTTGTTGATGAACCGGCGGTAACAAGAGTAGTGAACATTTCTGTATCACTGATGTGGGCTGCTCAGTGCGCTGTTCACTTTTTTGTCTTCTGAGAGAACCTACACATGGATCAGTACGTGAGATGTAAAGTGCGGTAGCTAAATAACCAAGTCTGTGAAATTATGATTAGATCAGCTCATTTCAAGGTTATAATTTCAGTAACAATTAATAGCTTTGGCACATCTGCAGGTCCTTGAGCAAGACCCCTGGGCCCCAACACCCTGGGCGCTACAACAGGTGGCAGCCCTTCACAGCCAGTGTACTCTTAGCTACAAAGAGCAAGTTGGGGGAGGCGTAAAGTGAATTTCCCCACAGGGATCAATAAAGTATCAATTATTATTATTATTATTTAATTATCTACTATATTCTTCTACTATGTCATTGAAAGGTTGCTGGATCAAATCCCCAACTAGCAAGGTACCACCTCCAAGCACCACTCACCAGGGGCTAAATAATAGCTTCCCGCTGCTATATCACATATGGGTTAAATATAAAGGACATTTTCACTTCAGGATGGATGATGATAGATTGTAAGAATGAGGCGACGGTCTGGTTCTTTATCGCTCGTGTGACGGTTCTTGTACAAGTGACTTTCCGTGCCTCACCCCCTCCTCCAGGACAAAGCCAACAGGAGTGGTGGGAAGTGGATCATCCGGCTGAGGAAGGGGCTGGCCTCCCGCTTCTGGGAGAACATCATCCTGGCCATGTTGGGCGAGCAGTTCATGGTCGGAGAGGAGATCTGCGGCGTCGTGGTGTCCGTCCGCTTTCAGGTGGGGATTCTGACGTGAAAAGGAAGCAGAACCTTGTCCTGAAGTCATACATGGATATTAGGGTGTTGGATCCTACTCAGCTGCCTCTGCCTCAGTGGCTCTAATTAAGGAAACTGACTACTGACGGCCCTAATTGCTTTTGATAGTTGGGCTACACACAGATCGCTGATGAATCCTTTGATTAAGGATGATGACATATACCTACTGTTATCAAATTATTTAAAGTCATTAAATATATTTAGATATATTTACTCTACAGTACTGACATACTATAAATCAATTTGTTCCAAACATGCATTTAATAGGGCTGGGTATTGTCAGGTATCCCATAATACAATACTGAACACAATACCAGTGTCACCATTCAATGCATCACCGTATTGCCATTGTATTCTGATGGTTAATACTCCAGTATTAAAATAATGGGACTATTGAAACTTGAAACAGGCCAAATATAATTGACAGACAGTTGCAAACTTTCACTCCCGGTGTCTTAAATAAAGTTGTACTTCAACTCCAGTTGCAAAAACTACCCTTGTGCATACATAAAGTACATACATAAAGTACGTACGTACATACATAAAGTACATACATAAAGTATGTACGTACATACAAGTACACATTTCTGTTTTTTAAATGGCAAAAGTGGGGGAAAAATTGAATGCAACATCTGACTTGTATTTTAACATTTCAGAGGGAGACACTTTGACTGCATTTCCACTGCAGGACACCACATAAACAGCTAATTTTTAGGGATTATTTGTCATTGTTGGCACAGCACACAACAACGAAATGTGTCCTCTGCATTTAACCCATATGTGACACTATGACATAACAGGGGGCAGCTAATTCAGCACCCGGGGAGCAGTGCTTGGGGGCGGCACCTTGCTCAGGGTACCTCAGTGGTGCCTTGCTGGTCGGGGATTCGAATCTGTAATCTTTCAATTACGAGTCCACTTCCCTAACCATTAAGCCACTACTGCCCACATTTAACCAGCAAATGTTGATCTCTACATGCAGGTGTTGAATGGCACTGAAATAAATGACTAAATTGATGCAAAGATTTAAAGTGTTGCTGAAAAACTGAGACAAACTGAATCATAATTTAATGATTAATTGCAGTATTGATGCAGCTCTAATATATAAATTAAAAGTATAAATTGTGCCCTGTGATGTTTACAGCCAAGACTTTGAGAATGACACAAGTATTGGTTTTCACAAAGTTTGCTGCTTCAGTGTCTGTAGATCTTTTTTCTCAGATGTGTCTGTGATATGAAATGCTTGTAATTTCTACATTAGTATAAGTGACAAAGGCTTTTATTGACAATTACGTTAAGTTTATGCAAAGAGTTAATAGTGTTGGTCCTTCTTTTTCCAAGACCTCTGCAATTCGCCCTGGCTGCTGTTAATCAACTTCTGGGTCAAATACATGTACTGACTGATGGCAGCCCATTCTTGCATAATCAAATGTTTGGAGTTTGTCAGAATTTGTGGATGTATGTTTGTCCAGCTGCCTCTTGAAGATTGACCACAAGATCTCAATGGGAGTAAGGTCTGGGGAGTTTCCTGGCCATGGACCCAAAATGTCTATGCTTGTTCCTTGAGCCATTTAGTTATTACTTTTGCCTTATGGTACGGAGCTCCAACCTGCTGGAAACGGCATGTTCATCACCAAACTGCTCTTGGATGGTTGGAAGTTGCTCTCGGAGGATGTTTTGGTACCATTCTTTATTCATAGCTGTGTTCTTAGGCATAATTGTGCGTGAGTCCACTCCCTTGGCTGAGAAGCAACCCCACACATGAATGATCTCAGGATGCTTTACTGTTGGCGTGACACCGGCCTGATGGTAGCGTCACCTTTTCTTCTCTGGACAATCTTTTTTTTTCCGGATGCCTCAAACAATCGGAAAGGGGATTCACCAGAGAAAATGACGGCCTGCACTCCGTCCTCCTCTCGTTCGTTGTCAGAGAGTCCTCAGCAGTCCAATCCCTGTATCTTTTGCAGAATATCAGTCTGTCCCTGATCTTTTGTTTTTCTTGAAGAGAAGTGGCTTCTTTGCTGCCCTTCAAGGCACCAGGTCATCTTCCAAAAGTCTTCGCCTCACTGTGCCTACAGATGCACTCACACCTGCTTGCTGCCATTCCTGAGCAAGATCTGCACTGGTGGTGTCCTGATCCTGCAGCTGAATCCACTTCAGGAGACGGTCTGGGATCTTGCTGAACTTTCTTGGGTGCAATGAAGCCCTCTTCACAACAATTGAACCTCTCAGTTCTTGGTGATCTGATAAATGGTTTATTTAGGTACAGCTTTACTAGCAGCAATATCCTTGCCTGTGAAGCCCTTTTTGTGCAAAGCAATGATGACTGCATGCGTTTCCATGCTGGTAATCATGGGTAACAGAAGAAGAACAATGATTTCAAGCACCACCCTCCTTTTAAAGCATCCAGTCTGCTACTCTACCTCAGTCAGTGATCTCCAGCCTTGTCATCATCAACACTCTCACATGTGTTAATGAGAGAATCACTGAAATGATGTCAGCAGGTCCTTTTATGGCAGGGCTGAAATGCAGTGGAAATGGGATTTTTGGATTAAGTTCATTTTCATGGCAAGGAGGGACCTTGCAATTAATTGCAATTCATCTGATCGTTCTTCATAATATTCTGCAGTTTATGTACAGTTTGTAAAAAATGAATATTTCTGTCATTCTCAAACCTTTTGGCCACGGCTGTAGAATCTGTGTTTGACTTCCTTCTCTCAAATCTGTGATGATCCTTCAGGAGGACATCCTGTCCATTTGGAACAGGACGGCCAATGATCACATGACGACCTCTCGTATCCGGGACACTCTGCGTCGGATTCTGAATCTTCCACCCAACACGATCATGGAGTACAAGACCCACAACGACAGCCTCAGGTGAGGCTGCACGAAAACATGCGCGTTCACATGCACGGAAAATAAAAGCTACAGAACGGAAGCATTATTCCTGTTACCGTCTCACTTGTCGTACATGTAGATTCATTTATACTGGTGAGGTTTATATATATGCACACGCGCTATATGTCCTTGCCTGTTTCTGTACGTATCCTTCTCTGTATCGATTTTCATACTCATTTCTGTACTTGTCTGCAGAGACTTCATACACTCTGTATTTAAGTCTTTCTGCTTCCCACAGGGATAATTCCAGTTTCCGCAACACGAAGCTCACAGTCTGACCAGCAACTGATGGACTGTGGAAGTGTGGGTGTGTCGGGTTCGAGGGCAACCGCCCTTCAGCTTTTCTACAAATTAAGGACATCTTATTGTCTTCTCAAAAATCGGCACAAATGGTGCAAAGCTGAAGTGGAAAGTACTGAAAAGAGGCCGTTTTATTTTGTTGCATCTGTATAGGTATACATCAATTTACTGGTACTGTTCTTTTGTGAGTTTTTTTTTCTATTTTCATTTCAGGTGATTTTATTTATCTGTAAATAGTAATTGATTTTTTTCCCCACTTGATCAAGCTTTAGTTTATGACGATCATTTTTCACAACTGATTATAGGAGTAATTTATATCGGTAGCATGGTATTAATGCGTTCACTCAGGGACCATTTAAATTTTAAAAAATTGCAACTTGTATTCAGCTCAAATCATAAATGACGGCCGTTAGTTGCTTACAAGTGTCATATTCTTCCGACATTGAAAATCACACGATTGCACATGAGTCTGTGGTGCGCCTTCATACCGGTTTTAGCTAATCAGTAATAAATGTAAGGACAAAATAATGTTTTTAATGTCGTACAATTTTACCCATGACCCCTTAGTGCTAGACGTTAGGGAAAGTACGGACCCCACGCTAAAAGATCATAAATCGGACACTTGTGCTGGTCCGCATGAAACTATGAAGGACCGTTTATTTTGGATAGTGAAATAACCAATTCGTGACTGCATATCAGACTAAGAAATCCAACTCAGTTTCTACCTTCACCGATGTGGCGGTGCATCGTGAACAAAGAATTTAAACCAAAAGTGAAACTGCATAAAATTCCTTTCGGTACCTTTTACTTTTACTATGTGCCAAGTAAACTGCGTTTCTCTAGCTTCAAACTTGGGGATCTGGAGTTAAAGTGCGTTAAAGTCAGAAATCGCTGGGTCCAGACGAATGTTCGACTGCAGTCCGAAGAGACGATAGGAGTCATGGTGAGTAATTAAACATCTCCAGCAGGTCAGACCATACAGCCAATATTGTTTTTCTTTTTTGTACCTTTTTATCCTATTTTGTGACTGCGTGACTTCATCTCTTCATGTCATGACAGAACAACACTGTGACTGAGAATTGCAATGGAATCCAAGCTCAGGTACTTAAAAACCATCAAATCTTAAAGCGGAATGGCGGTATAGCGATACTTTAATTGGATTTGTCACATACTCTGTACATGTGTGCTATGAATACGGGGCTACTATTATAGCAAAATTATTTGCAAATGTGTAAAATCATTAAGTTTGTTTATATTTACTTTTCAAGAGATATTACAATTATTTTAATTATAATTACATATAAGATTAATCTATATAATTGAGTATTGAAATATCCCACAGTTGCAGCAGTAATGTGTAATCATGGATGTGATGCTGATTTTTGATCGCCTAGAATTCTGTGACTGTCCTCCTTCAGTGTCCTAGATGCCAAAGCTGGTGTTCCAAAGGAAGTGGCAGCATGCGTACTCTGTGCCAGCCCTGCTCCAAGCAGCTGCGTCGAGTTTACCAGTTCTGCTGGGCCTGCAGGCGGGAATGGCCTAAGGAGGTTGCATTCGAAAGGTGCTGCTCCCTGCCAAAGTGTGGGTTACGGGCAGCCCTCCTCTCACCCGAGACCATCACGATCCCTGGGGCATCTGTGGTGGGATGTCCCTTCTTCCGTGTGTGTCCTGGATGCAAAGCGTTAGTCTCCCATATGGGAACGGGATGTCGCAACCTAAAATGTCCGGACTGCCGTATCTGGTTCTGCTTCCGTTGTTTGAAGAAAGGGATCTGCATGGAAAACTGCAGGATTGTAGATAACAGCTCATCTATAAGAGATTTGAAGTTGTAAGAGCCGGTATAAAAGAGGGCAAGTAAAAAACGTCTTTGATAAAAGCAGGGTGATATTTAAATCCAGTAACAACATGTACTTGCGCCAAGCCAAATTGATGATATTATTGTTAAATATATTATGGATCAATTGCCTCAATGAATTTGAATAAGGAGTCGGAAGATTAATGGAAGGCTCTGTTGTATGTGTTTCTATACTATGTTGTTGTTATTGCAAGTATGTTAAATTTCCTTTTAAAGTTTGATTAAAATGTCTTTTTCTTCATGTCCTGTAGCATTACAGATTGGAATTTAATATCCATTAAAACATAGTGCATTATGTTTCTGCCTCATATCGTTCTATCAATATCCTAAAATCAGTACCAAAGAAAAACATGATTAGTGATTGCTAAGAATCATCATACAATAGAATTGGATGGATGACGTGCTGTAGATGCATTCACTAAACAAACGCGCGCGCCATCTACTGGTAACTAGTCAGAGACGCCATGTCTGGAAACCATTACGCGGAATGCATTTAATATATAATCGTGAATATTTCATTTCATCTTTGTTGTTCACATCATAAGGTTTATGATAGTCGTACCACATTTATGAATTCGTTCCATTTGAACTCGTAACTCGGAAATTCCGAATTCCTAGTCGGAAATTTCAATTGGAAAGCCCTTTCAAGAGAACTCGGAGGAATCAACACAACCCAGACGTCAGAATTCAAGATGGTTGCGCCCTTTATCAACAGAAGTTTAAATTGTAGTTTTATACTGTTTATTAACACTTACGTCTTATTTGTGGCTCAATAAATCGTTCGTACACACAGTACCGTCCAATTCATCTGTGGACGGTTTACTACGGAGTTTTACGCGAAAAACACCGCGTAATGTGTCGTTATCAACTGAAATTGCTAACAATTAACCGGGCTAGAACTGGGTTTCATGCTTAGTGGATTATTTATCGGATTTAGGGTAGTCCGGGCTAAATGTAAGTGAACGAAAATAAAGCCCATTTAAACTCAGGTATCTTAACAACACCAGGGACCCGTTTCAAAAAGCAACTTTTCCAGCTTAGCCGGACAACCTGTCGGATTTAAATGACTTTCCGACTTGCACTGGAACGCGTTTCGTGTGTGACGTCATTCCGAGTTCCGCCCCCCTGCTGTCCCTTTTTGATGACGAAATCGCGTCGTTGAGATGCGCGGTTGCTATGCCGCGTTTGAAATGGACTGAAGCCTTCCTGCCCATAACCGATATTTCGCTTGGGGATTTAGCCTCAGTGGTGGGTTACCAATCAGATTTTGGCGACTTATTCCTCCGGGATAGTACTTGTTACCGGTAAGCAACAAGATTTAATTGGTTGGAGATACTGTATTTCCCTCCACCGATGTGCGATGGAAATTTAATAGCTAGCTCCATAGCCCGTTAATTAGCTAGAACTGTTTATATTAGGAGCCTACTGATATGCAGATCCTTTCATATTTTACATCGTTACAGTACTGTCTAGTTACCTGGCTCCATAACTTAAAATCTAAAAACGCGTGGATGTAGTTGTGGCATCTTTTTATGATTTACCTAGCTACGTATTTGTTTATTTTGGTTAGTTATTATTAGCCGAACTTTGCAATAAGCGTGTGTTAGCAGACTAATTAATCGCGGTGCTGTCGTTGAAATACTATTGTCAGTAAAGCATACACAAATTATATGCATTTGATAGTTATAAATCGGTTTATTCGTAACGGTTGACAACCAACCTATCGCTGAGCTTTGTGGAAAATCAACTGTCGCTGTGACTGATGTCCAGCCCCCATGAGCATGAGTTGGTGTATGCATCTTATTTAGTTACATCTCTAACTTTTTTTTATGATGGGTGACGTTTAATGTGAGGCGACTATGTCAGCGGTGAAGAACGAAGACCTGCTGAGTGACATAGAGCCTCTGATCGCATCCCCGACCGCGTCGCCTCTTCCCTCCTTCCTGCCCCCATCCCTGGCAGAGGCCTGCACTCCGTCCTCCTCTCGTTCGTTGTCAGAGAAATGGCAGCCGTCCCTGGCTCATTCCTGGCCCACGTCACCCCTCTCCACCCTGTCACCCTCCAGCCAGGTCACCGCCCAACTCTATGCCTCACTGAAGAGCAGCGAGAAGCTGGGCGTGGCCGGTCTGGCTGGTCGCCTTGTCACTGACCCCACAGAGAGACCCAGGTGTGTCCCTTAGTGTAGGATATGTCAGTGTTTCCCAACCCAGTCCTTAGGGACTCCAAGACAGTGCATATTTTTTGCTCTCTCCCAGCTCCCGGTAGCAAAATGTGGACTGTCTGGCAGGTAGCAAAAACATTGCCTGTCTGAGGGTCCCTGAGTAGGCGGGGCTGGGAAACACTGTTCTTTCTTATTGAACTTCCCATGCTCTTCTTCTTTAGAGTTTTGGAAAGACCACAAGCTATTGTCTTTTAAATACCACCCCCCCCCTTCTGCATCCCAGACAGGTGACTTTCAGCCTCTCATCGCCCAGTCTGACCAGTGACATTTCTGCTGCGTGGATGAAGGCTACCCCTGCACACTTTCTGGGACAGCTGGAGGAGCCAGAGGGGGCTGAATCCAGCACACCAGCCTCCCTCTCCCCCAACATTGGTGACCCTGTTGAGGGGACTGAGAGAACAATAGATGAAGACTTGGAACTGGGGGAACTGGCAGAGAAGATGAGCCATAGTCTACAGACCAGTGTGGACAACAGCTCTGCCTCAGTACTGGTAAGCACCTAGGACTATGGGTTGCAGTGTGGCCCAAAAAGCACAAAAGTCAGACAATAGGAGAACATTTCGGGAAGCTTCCAGAAGTGTCATAGTGAGTGGACTCTCTGTTCCCAAGATTCCGCATGTCCACATACAAGGACAAGACAACGGTCAAGTCCAGTCCAGTTGATATATGCAATGTGGATGCATTGTTTGTAAATGTATAAAAACTCCAGGGGTGCATATCAGAGCAATGACTGTTGGCATAAATACAATACATACAAACAATTAAGTATGTGTGAAACAATACAAGTACAGTGACTTATTTACATCAATGAACTTTTGCTTGTTAAGGACGCGGGGTGGGGAAGGGGCGGAGCATAACTGTGTCAGCTGTTCATAAGTGTGATCACTCGTGCAAAGGAACTGTTCTTGTGCCTCCATCCACCTCTAGTAGCACACAGGTGATGTTTTACAGTTGAGAGACTGTTTTTTAAGTAATACAGTGGTAGTGACAGTATATCAATGAGTATCATTGTACATAAACATGTATTATGTAATTAGAATAAGAAGAGAAAAATTCATGTTGCTTTTTGGTATGTGTCTCGGTTCTAGAATGGTAGAGAGCACATCCAGGACATGGAGAGCGTACGGGGTCACCTGCAGACCATGCTGAGGGCAGGACAGGAGACCTCGGAGCAAGAGAGTGAGTCACATGGCCAGAGAAACTCCCAGTTAATTGTTAGTGTTCTGGTTAGGGTGAACTTCTCCGGGCTACCACAAGAGGGTGGCATTTGGCCAAACTCATCATCCTTACGCACACCTATGGTCACCTCTTGCTTACATTGTTTTCCTGCCTGCTGCTTTCAGCAGGGCCAGAGCTAAGCTGCTGTTAAGCCCCTGTTATTACCTTTCCCACCTGCAGGGGCCACCAGCTACGTGTCTGGGTTCACTCAGCTCGACACGCAAGCGAAGGGCGACGAGTCCTTCGATAGCGACGCCACCTCACACCTACTCAGGTGGTCAGGCTTTCTTTGACGCCGTCTAATTAGCTTTAACATGTCATTACACTGCAGTTGCTATGCTGGAGGCTTTTGTTAGAGACCTCTGGGAGATCGTTTTGGCTGAACAGAAGGGGCTGTAGGGGCTGTAGACTTGGGGACTGGTCTGTCGGTGCCTTCTGGGTTTGACCGTCATCCTGTGCCCCTCCCGTCCCAGCAGTGCTCAGGCGCTGGCGTCACCCACCTTGTCCTTCAGTGGCCTGGATGACCTCTTCCCCCGTTACTTCCGCCTACGGTCCGACGAGGGCCCGCCGATGTCCGCGGAGGGGCAGGTCCTGCAGGATTGTCTGGACAGGGAGCGCACACGGCGGAAGGTACTGCATGCCGCCAGTATGCGATTTCAGGGGCACCCAGTGAGACCATTTCAGAATTAAAAAATGAGACTAGGTTCAGCTTGCCGAATGTGTGTGCTGAAAGAAATGTCACTTTTCCACTATCACCAAGAACCGAGCCGTATTGAAAAAAAGTCAATTCTCCATTGTAAATGAATCAAACCACACCTGCACTGACGCGACCCTGCTTACTAGCAGTGCCGTAAACGTGAGCAAAATGAGCTGGTTGCATCACCACCATCTGATTGCTGGAAATGCACAGAGATATCAGTGTTCTATGTCAATATGCGTGGATTATCTGAAGGAGACAAAGGCATAGTTTATATATTATTCATTATTATTAGTTTTGCACATCGTGATGTATTGCCAAAAAGTTTAAACTTGAAAATGCAAATTTACACAAGCGAATGCTGATTCCGCTAGCGTCTGATGCTAACATAAAACAGTGATTCTCACAGACCCGGTAACGGAAATTAGCACATAGTAAGTTATGATGTAAACCGTGTGAACAGTAAATAAGCGTCTCTTCGGTTTTACGTCACTGTCACTTACCTCATGCTCTTAAACACTTTTGTTTGTCCGGGTGGGGGGGGGG
>JAODJX010000002.1:25741115-25770151 GCA_026776945.1 Isichthys henryi
GGGAAAAATGCTAACGCTAACTATGACAACCTTAACCCCCACCTAGCCCTAACCATAACCATAAGTAACCAAGCAAAGTACAGGAGTTTTTGCATTTTTAGTTTTTTCATAGCAGTCACTGATTTTTATAAAATAGAGTTAAAAAAAACAGATATTTATCACATTATGGGGGCATTGTGTCCCCATAAGGATAGGTATACCCACTTGCACAGACACACACACACACACAAACACATTTGCATTCATATCTTTGTGGGAATCGTCCATTCATTTCTACAGGAAAAACCCTAATCCCAACCACGACACTCTTAACCCCCACCCAGCCCTAACCTTAACCAAAAGTAACCAGAAAAAGAACAAGGCTTTCGGAAGTTTTTTTTTTTTTTTTTTTTACTGCAATCACAGATTTTTATAAATGTGAGCTTCCTCTTGTGGGGAGGGACAGGTTTTTGTCACATGATTTTGTTATATTTGGCATTGACGGTGTAATGCTTACATAACCCCCTCCCCCCCCCCACTCACACACACACACGTTCACACACAACGTAATAGCCCCACAAAGACAGTGAGAGCACTTGAACAGGTTCATCAGTAGAACTCACTCTCTCTCGCTATTTTCAGGGGAAAGGAATTGAGGACACATATTGGTTGGTGGGTAGAGATGGATTCAACAAACCCCTGCCCATCCCTCCAGACTTGACCCCAGGGTAAGATCTGGCTGGTCTCTGTGAGGTGGAGCAGTCTGTCTGTAGACCTTCTTGTCAGCCACTGTTCTTCTCTGTTACTTTCCCTAGTTGTACGACAGTCGTGTCCATCTCAGATTCAGAAGACTTTCCTTACTCTCTCCTTCCCTCTAGCGCTCCTGACCTCCCCCTGTTCGCCTCTTGTTGCTCTCCTTCTCTGCTCAGGGCCAGCAATCACGGAATCAGTCTTGACGAAATTCCAGAGGATCGCAGACAGAGGTTCCTTGACCGGCAGAAAAGGATGAAATAACAGTCCAGGTAGAACAGAATAGGCTGAAGTCATAGAAGAGAAAGTGCTTGTTTTTAAAATCAAAATGATTGGCCAGTAAGTGCATAAGTACAAAGTGAAAGAATCCGATTTGGGATGCAGGTGGAGCTGAGATTAATGTATGTGTGGGGTCTATGGGGTCTACATTTCGTGGTGTTTTTTTTTTGGGGGGGTGTGCTGTTTCAGAATGAGGAATGAAAGTAGAGACGTCAAATAGCGAACGTAGGTCAGGGCTTCACCCACGTGAGTGGTGCTGGATCACAGCAGTGTATCGTGTGTGGCTTCTACCCTACAGACAGCACTGCCCTGCATGATCTCCCAGAATGCAACGTTGGAGGTAGCAGCTGATCCTGAGAGTGTGGGGGTGTGCTCACTTCTGGTGCTCCTCTGTATCTCTCCACTCACTGAGCTAGACTCAGGCACATGCTGAAGTGCCGAACCATCGATCTTCTACTCTTCAGTGGCTTCACCAAAACAGTTGCTGTCGTCTTCTCCCCCCCTCCCCCCTTTATGAGTTTATTTGATTCTAATCCAATTACGGTGTTTGAAGTTCCTCCACACTGCTTAAATTCAGGATCGAACGTGCTTCTCCATCTGTGTGTAAAGGAACTGTGAATGTTTGGATGAGACCAAAATCAGCGCTTTCTAGGCAAACCCTGTGGTATCCTGGAATATTTGACATTTGTGCAGAAGTAGCCAATAGGAAAGGAACAGGTATGTGAAATGAGCCAGTCAGGCTGATAGAAGACAATTATTTTCCTCGGATTTAAATGCTGATTCTGTAGTGGGAGGGAAGCCTTTGGCGCTAATAGGTATAGTCTGTATGCATTTCAGGGCCTCAGTCTGTATGCATTTCAGGGCCTCTCTCTGTTTGCATTTCAGGGCCTCTCTCTGTATGCATTTAAGGGCCCCAGTCTGTTTGCATTTCAGGCCTCAGTCTGTTTGCATTTTAGGGCCTCAGTCTGTTTGCAATTCAGGCCTCAGTCTGTTTGCATTTTAGGGCCTCAGTCTGTTTGCATTTTAGGGCCTCAGTCTGTTTGCAATTCAGGCCTCAGTCTGTTTGCATTTTAGGGCCTCAGTCTGTTTGCATTTCAGGCCTCAGTCTGTTTGCATTTCAGGGCCTCAGTCTGTTTGCATTTCAGGGCCTCAGTCTGTTTGCATTTCAGGGCCTCAGTCTGTATGCATTTCAGGGCCTCAGTCTGCATGCATTTCAGGGCCTCAGTCTGTTTGCATTTCAGGGCCTCAGTCTGTATGCATTTCAGGGCCTCAGTCTGTTTGCATTTCAGGGCCCCAGTCTGTATGCATTTCAGGGCCTCAGTCTGTTTGCATTTCAGGGCCTCAGTCTGTATGCATTTCAGGGCCGTATTTTCTAGCAATGGCACCTTCTCACTTGGCATTTAATCAAATCTCAGATGGTGTAGTCCATGTGGAAGTGACCTCCCCCCCCACCAAATAAAAGGAAAAACATGGGATGCAATCCCAAGACACCCCAATTAAATTAATAAATATATATAACTTATGATGCACGAATCACAGCACCGTACAATTTCATATTGTAAAGGAATAAAATATGCATTGTACATATTTTACTTTGGCTGTATTTGTGCTGGTGTAAATAAACAATATAGATTGGTGTCCTTGTTCTGATTTTTCCATATTTCTTTTGTGATTTTACTTATATACCTTAAGTGTAGAAATGGGAAAATATCTGATACTTTACATTTCAGATATGAAACAATGGATTTTAAAATGTGTACTTCAGCTCTGCCATGTAACACTGATGCACATTAAATTAAGAGTTTTCATGTTTTCTAAATACAGCTGCTCAACACACTGGTTTACACTTTGGTACAAGACAATCTTGGAAGAAAGCATTTATTAGATAGGTGATGATCATACAAAGCACCTATCCATATTCCTTTACATAAATTGTTGTTTTAAATATTATTTTATTCAAAAATAAGTGCGTGCATGACAGTTATATATTAAGAAAAGGACATAAGATACAATTTTCAAATAAATCTTTCACATTATCGTGTTTCTTTTCCCAAACTTAGTAATATTTATTATTAGTTTGATACATTCTTCCAAGCAACGGTCTCCCCCATTAGTCGGTTAAATTGAGGTTTTAGTGAACCTTAGAAATCTTTATCCTTAAGTATTTAAATATATTTAAATAGCTAAATATTTAAATAAGCTCATATATTTACATTTGTGAAATGAAACATAAAAATTCAAATATATATAGCAGCGATTAGCCTCATTGCTCGGACTTTTGAGTGAGGAGCTGTGGATAAATTGGAGATCTCTGAGAAGGTCTGGGTGTACAGCAAGTCTCTGTGTTTAGCCCGTGTTGATTTGAAGATGTGAGAAGCGTTCTCATTGGACAGCAGGTCTAGGTGAACTGGAGACCACTTCTGAGAAGGCGCCTGAGGGCTGGGACCAGCAGCACGTCATCCACATGTTTTCCTTGCTCTTTGCCCAAGGCTTGGCGAACAGATAGGCAGCACAGTGATGTCAGAGATGGAGGCTCCCCTGAGAATGAGAGACGGTGGGGAGATTAGGAGACAGGCAGGGGCAGCTAGACTGGAACCACTCAGTTACTTAATCAATCTCACTCCCAAAGACTCTCTGCTCAATCATCAAAGCACATGCTATAAATATTGTGTTAATCTAGCTGACAATCTAATCTAGAGTGGCCTGCAAGGCTATTTCTCTAAGAGGGTGTACGGACATAGGAGCTTATTGTATAATTGTGAGATTATTGTGTTTTGATGAAAGCTAGCAGTGACGTAGGCTGTTTCCCACTGCTATCGCGTTCAGGTGTCCTTAAGCACTTACGGGAGGCGCCGTTCACGTAGCGTAGGCCGATACGGCATCCACCCCACACGCTGCTGGCAGCAGGGAACAGTGGGGCTCCTCGTGGCAGGCCCCGCATGGCCACACCCAGGAAGAAACCATCCACCACGAAGCCCAGGGTCCCAGCATCAGCATCCAGAACCATCAGGATGCTGCTTGGCACGGCCACTGGGGGGCGCTCTCCCCCTCCCTCTTCTTTGCTTCCAGGGTAGAGACCCTGAGGCACGTTGCCATGCCAGAGTTGGTTGGAGCCCAGCTCCCACCCCCAGGACTCCTTATCTCCTCCGACCAGCACCCTGTAGCCTGATGTCTGTAGGGGGCACTGCTGAGTGGCCACGCCCACCACGGCATGGCTCCCCCTCTCTGCCGGATCCCAGCTCACCTCCCACACGTGCAGCCCCGCCTCCTGCCCCAGGGCTGCCCGCACCGCGTCTGTACTCTGCTGGGTGGGGACACGATGGGCCACCACACCACCCTGCATCAGGCAGAAGTTTGGGGAATGATGGTCGGGGCTCCAGAGGGACTGGGGGTCTGCTGCAGGGGCCGGCGGCGTGTTGAGCAGGACTGCCAGACGAGACACCATGGATACAGCCAGAGGGTGAAACGGGGAGGAGGTGAATGAAGAGGAGGATGAAGAAGCTCTACTCCAGGTAGGGCCACTATACAGCCATTTACACAAAGCTAACCCCATTCTGCAACACAGGAGAATTCAGTCAGGGACCCAGACAGGTGACATCCAGGGCACTGTGGACACAAAAGGAACAATGAAAGATTATTTAGTGTCCAATACAGTATAGCTACCACCAGGCCAACTCAGTCCTTTTTGGGACCCTAAGCAAAGTTTGAGTAACCTCATTGAGGGGCCCCCTGGTGGCTACTGGGCCCTATGCAGCCTCTTCATTTGCTTACGCCTTGGCCCGACCCTGGCTACCATGGTAAAATACCCCACAGATCTGTGATAGCAGTAGCCCACCAAGCAGGATCACCTATCGCAGGTCCAGCTTTACCCTTTAATGGTTTGCTAAAGATGCGCTGGTCTGCATCCTGTGCACGAGATTATCGAAAAGTTTGCATGGAAAAAAAAAAGATTCCTCAACCCTGCACGATTTCTTTTTGTGTCAATATGCTGGAACCAGCACTCAAGTTAAAAATGCATCCGTTAATAAATACATCAATAATTAAAATGAATATCGTTTTCCATTCTGGATATTTACAATGAATTTCTAACAATATATGAAGATATATATTTTTGTTTTGGAAAAAGTTGACCTCCATTGTGCTTTATATTAACTTTGAAGTACTACTGAATTTTACCCTGGTACATTTACACCACTAGACCGTTTTAACGCCTCGAAAAGGCAGCTGACTCACCAGCTTGTCAGATGGATGTGTATCCGCAAACTGTCGTCTTATGCCTGCCCTGGCCAGTCTAGTCGCCTGTTCTCCCCGCTCCTGTGCTCCAGTAACCTGGTCTCAGAAGCTCCCCGGGCATCTGTCAAACACCCTCCTTTGTAGCTTCAGCTGCCAGCTCTGGAACAGTGTACTCCTGCATCAGAGCGACGTCACAGGTGCTGTAGAGTCAAGGACTGTGGGGCCACTGACGTCTGTGCTATGTCACACCAAGCATGTTATGGCTTTTCTGGTGTGTTTGTGTTCTTTTGTTGTGCAGGATATACTGCACATCTTATGCTATGAAATTTACAGACTAATTGCTGCGACCAGTTGCTGGCGAATGGCGCTCAATGGAAAATTCTTAAGTTCTGTAAGTCAAGATGATTTACATATTTTGAAAATGTTTGCAAAGCTGTGCTTCAGTAACTGCAAGATGAGTCTTAACGTTTATAATGATATTTAAACAGTATTTTGTATTGTTCACATTCAACGATGTTTCAGACAAAACCACAGAGACAAAAGTAGTCTGTGAAATCTCAAGATCAACACGTAGTTAATGAAAGTATTATGTAAATATGATTTCTCGTGCAAATATTGGAGGGTGACATTGTTGCTTGAAACCTCCAGATTTACTAAATGCTGCCTCCGCTCTGTCCTGTGTGTTTGTGTGTGTGTGTGCGTAGTCCAAAGAAGTTTAGTTAGACCAGAGGCAGGGATCCTGTTCCATGGAGGGCCGAGGTCGGCGCAGGTTTTTGGGATGACCTCTCAATCAGTCAATAATAAAGCAGTGATTCTCAACTCCAGTCCTGGGGACCCTCTGTTATTGGCTGATTGAGAGGTCAGACCAGTTAATATCTCTAATTGTATTTCTATGTGCAAGTAGCTGCCCTGTAATGGACAGACATCCCTGGACAAGCCCCTACATTGTGCTCTGTGCTGCTAGGGGCAGATTAATGTATAGGCTGCCCTAGGTTATAACCTGGGGCCCCAGCAAACATCGGGGCCCCTCCCCGCCTCGGGAAGAATGGTAGACGTCAGCCGGGTCGGTTAATCTGGCCCCGCCCCAGACCCCTGTGACTCGACCCAAGAAAACCAATGGTGAAATGGATGGAGGTAAAACTGTTCCATTTTTACCAATTAGCATCATAATGAGCAGTGTACAGATTCAAGTGTTTGTTCTGAGAACAAAACCAGGCGTGGAGCTTAAATATTAAACAGAAAGTAAGTGTGAGGCTATAGAAAAAGTGAAAACAAAGAGAAATAAGGAAACACTTTGAAAACCAGTAGTTGTGATGGTGGTTTTTATTCTGCCCATGGGTTCGGAGTCAGTGTGTGTTTTGAGCGCCCCCTGCTGTTGCTGTGGATGCTTGCTGCGCAGACTGGGGGTCAGGGACATTTCCTCTCCACGGTCTGCTTGCCGCCCTCCTCATACTCCTGCTTGGAGATCCACATCTGTTGGAAGGTTCCCTGAAATAAAGAGCTGCTGTGTAAGTCTTCCTGCACAACAGCATGGGCATACGTGGCTTCATCATCTAGTAGAATAATGGATGAACTGTAATAATAGGCATCCTTCTGCAGGGCTGATTCTAGGATTATTTAAGGTGGAGAGGCCATAATTCATATAAAAGGGCCGACCTTATCATTAGCCAATTATGTGTTTTGAATCGGTGAGTGACAGGGGAGGGGACACTCTAGAGGCCAATCACCTTTCAGTTGGGGCCAGCGCCCCTGTGGCCCCGCCTCTGTAGATGTGTCTGCCTTTCTGCCAGGTGTGATGGGCACACAAAGTGAAAAAGAGAGACGGATTGGCAGACAGAGAAAGACGCCACTAACCGTGACTCACCAGGGATGCTAGTATGGAGCCCCCAATCCAGGGGCTGAAGCGACGCTCCATGGAGCTGTTGCTGGCGATCAGCTTCAACCTCATGCTCTGTTCATGTGAGGGGGGTGGGGGGTTGGGTTAGGATTCTATTAGATGCTATGGCCTCTCTGATCTGTTCATCGTACACTCTGTGTCAGTGCCTGTGCCCTTAACCGGCATGTTCAGCCGAGTGTGGCTCTCCCTACCGGGGGGGCCTTCTGGGACAACTCCCTGTTGAGCCTCTCAGTGAAGCCTTGTAGAAGAGTATTTCCCCCGGTGACAACAACACTACCGTACAAGCCCTGAGGAAGACAGACACAATGGAATAACAGCACTGACAGACAGGCCCTGAGGAACAGAACACTGACACAATGGAGTAACAGCACTGACATACAGGCCCAGAGGAAGGCCAACACAATCGAGTAACAGTACTGACAGATAGGCCCTGAGGAAGACAGACACAATGGAGTAACAGCACTGACAGACAGGCCCAGAGGAAGACAGACACAATCGAGTAACAGCACTGACAGACAGGCCCTGAGGAACAGAATATAGACACAATCGAGTAACAGCACTGACAGACAGGCCCTGAGGAACAGAACACTGAGACAATCGAATAACAGCACTGACAGACAGGCCCAGAGGAACAGAACACTGACACAATCGAGTAACAGCACTGACAGACAGGCCCAGAGGAACAGAACACTGACACAATCGAGTAACAGCACTGACAGACAGACCCAGAGGAAGACAGACACAACCGAGTAACAGCACTGACATACAGGCCCTTAGGAACAGAACACAGACACAATCGAATAACAGCACTGACACACAGACCCTGAGGAATACAGACACAATCGAGTAGCAAGACAGATAGACAGGTCCTGATAATTAATGCTGACAACCACTTTACTGTCCACTCCCTGTACAATGTTAAAGTACTAACACAGGTCTAGAGAAACACTCACATAGGTGTAACAGCACTGACAGATGTGCTGAGGAAAACATACACCATAAGATATCGTATATTTCTCATGAACATTTCTGCTTTTAGGAATATTTTTGCTGAGACAGCAAACCCTGCACAGGCAGTCACTCACAGGGCGGATGTCTATGTCACACATGCCAATGCTGGTGGTGACCACGTGTCCGACTCCGAGCATGGTGTTCCCAGAGAGACCCTGGAGCAGGAAACAGACGGAGGGATTCGGAAATTCTTCACCTAGCAACACAAGTCCATAGAACGCGATGGTACCTGAGTGTGTATGTATAACTAATAGTGAAAAATGAGGGTGCTAATTCAGTACAGTGGATTGTTGTGATGTCAGAATGGTTGACCTTGACATTAGAAGGGTCAAAAAGGCCTTCTGGGATACGTAGTCTCTCTGCCCCGTAGTCGGTGGTATAGCCACTGGGCATCTCGTAGTGCACTGTGGGCATCTGGGCAGCAACTCTGGGTCAGAGGGCAGGGGAAGTGTAGGGTGGAGGAGAAACACCAACTGATTAGAAGAGATGGAGGAAACAAAGGGTAGGGGGGTCACAATGTGACGGAGGAAGATGTCTGCGAGTTTTGGTTTTGGGTTTATTTTAGCCTGTTTGTTAGTTTTATGTTTTTTTATTGTAAGGTAAGATAAGACAAGATAAACTTGATTAACCCCACGAAGGGAAACGCATTTATTTAAATGCTGTGTAATAAATCTCACCTCTGTCCTGCTAGGTCACTTTTAATCTGAATATGAATCTGAGATGGGGAAAAAAATGGAGGAAAAATGCATGCCAGTAAGAAATGAACAGTTCGGCTTTTAGTTTGTGATTTTCAGTATTAACTCATACAGAGATGCTGCTGACAGAGGATACCTCTAAGCGACTGACACTTGCGAAAAAATGAGCAAATCTCGCTTCCTGTCTTTTTGCTGGTTTCGGGTCAGCCCACCCCCCCTATTTCAGTCCAAATGAATCGGCTCAGAGAGAGGCCGCCTGTGCTGGATCGAGCCACTTACTGCTCGTCATAGGGGGAGTCCGACACTTGGAGCACCGAAGCCTGAAAATCCTGAATGACCTCCTGGCAACCAGGGGAGAGAAAGAGAAAATATCTGCTGCTGCTGAACTTGTATGAGGGCCTCTGAGAGATGAGGACATGCTTTTAAACACAAACAGTAACTTGTCCTAAGGGTGAGAAGCCATCTTCCATGAAGGCTCACTTGTAGGTGTTTGGGCTGATTTTTGGTATCCTGCCATAATAGTATCTTCACTAGTGCTTAAGTAATTAATATCTGAAGTAAAACAAAAACCTGACCACCCCATGGCTCTAAATGAACTAGAGATATTTGCCCCCCACAACGTAAGGTACACCTGGACCACACACACACGCACATACACAACACACACACACACACACACACACACACACACACGTCCGTACATTACACATGTATGTGTGCCACGACTTAGTGACTGGGGGCAGCTTGTCTTTCTTTGTCCAGTTGGGTGGAGCTCCTTCCCTCACTGGCTCCTGTGGTGGGGAGTGGGGGTGGGGGTAGAGAGGATTACATCATAACTGGATCCAGAGGAGAGTGTTCATTATAAAAGGTGGGGCGGAGCTCTGGAGGAGAACCAGTGGGAAAAGGCATGCAGGTGGATTAGTAAAAACACCCTGTGCTTCTAAGCTCTAAATGTACGATGCTTATGACCACAGCTTGGTATAAACTTCAACTGTCTACAGCTGGTAGAATGACTTCACTCTTAACTCACTCTGGTCTGCAAATGTGGCAAATTAGTTGCTGAAAACATCAGAGGGACACCAAAAGTGAATGCGGTCTACAATGTCTGAGCTTAAAGGTGGACCACAGGGTCTTACAACCCGAAAAACTAGACTATGCAGTATCTCTATATACATTCATTAATAAAACATGCCAAATTCCTTATGTAACTGTAGGTAAACATCTGTTTCAATATCTTGACTTTGAACTTAACATCAAAGGTTCCTTTAAAAAAATCAAGCTTTCCCATTAAGAGCAACCGCTTAATATTACAACACTACACCTCTGTTTAATGTATGTTTTTCCTACCAAGGCAATCAGACCAGAGTCAAGCCATTCTGAAGCCAAGGTGGCCCAGCCAATCAGTTGAAGGCCCTTCTCATGGCAAACTGGCGCAACCAATCACAGCCAAGCTATGTCCACCGGACAACAGTGAGGTTGGGGCTAGGATGGGGTTTGGTCACCTTGGCGGCGATCATGTACGGCGGGATGATGTCGATGTTCATCTCCTGAAAGAGCTCCCGGCACTGCATGCTGATGAAGTCCCCAGCCAACGGAGACTTGACGATGCCTGAAAGGAAACACTGCGACAGCCTGAAACGGGCTCTGCCCTCTGGAGGACAGACTAGGAGCTACAGTATCTGTCATACGTCAGCCTCCACATGTCCCAATTTCATGGCATTCCAGCACGAGATCCACGACTCCCTTACATGACATTAAAACTTAAACAACATCCATCCATTCAGACCCATCCAATACGGAGTGACAACGAACCTAGCGCCTATCCCAGAATGCACAGGAGGGTAGGGCAGGAGACATCCTGGTCTATCATGGGCAGTATAAATATAACGTTTTATTTAGGACATTATTTAAAAAATTACTGAGTGTGGAATCACTATAAAATACTACATAATATAGTCTTTTAGATATAATATAAATAAGATATAGTGTATATCAATAATACAACCAGTACTTTTATATTTTTTTAAATGGATACAATATAAATGTATGATATAAAGTGAGAACGTCTGACAGCATGTATTTTGCATCAGCCTCTTAGCTTGTACTTTAAAAGTACCCTTTACTCCATCTGAGCTTGTTATATTGGATGCATTTTCAGACAACTGCACTTTTGCATAAAAGCAGCTGCGGATTATCCTGATAAATAAAGTAATACGGATAAACAGAGGTACACTAATATAATAACGAAATCTGTTGTTCCATATAATTATTTTACTGAAATTAGGCTAACATTACCTTTTGCAGAAAAACACAAAAACCTCAGCTGCCAATAGGGAAGATAGATGCATACCTTGCTGAAGGACGTACCCATCATGCACTGGTATGGCTGTCGTGTGAGTGGCACCACTGTCCAGAACCAGCCCAGTGGCTCTGCCATTGGCGAAGCTGCTCTCGGGTCAAGGGGCAACGGCTGAGTGTGATTGGCTGGAGAAAAAGTCAGCCAAGCTACTGGCTGCCCGGCATAACCGCTGTATCATGAAAGCTAACCCTAAACTCTATGTACACTAAACCGGTAACTGGTGAATGAATGAGAATATGTTGATCTCATTTCATCTTCAAATGGCTTCTCCTAGTGAGTAGTATATTTATTTCAATGGTAACACTTTACATTAAGACCAACTTCATAATGCATTTATAATGCATTTACAGAACGTTCAGTGCTCCTTCATAATGCATTTATAATGCATTTACAGAACATTCAGTGCTCCTTCATAATGCATTCATAGAACAGAATTAAGCAGCATGTAAGTACACCTTAATATGAAGACACACTTAATGATTGTCAGTGCATTATAAATTATAAATTGCTACTAAAGTTTGTTATTAATGTATATTAGAGTAATCATGTCATGTTCATTGAACGTGTTATGAATGCTTTAAGACATGTTAAGGCAGAGGTAGGCAACCCGGTTCCTGGGTGCTGGTACCCAGCAGGTTTTCCATACTACCGGGTCTCTGATGAACTGCACCTGATCTCAGGCAGATAGTAACTCCTCAGGTAGGATTGAAAACCTGCTGGATTCCAGCACTCCAGGATCAGGATTGTCTATCCCTTTGTTTAGGTATACTTACATGCTGCTTAAGAATGTTCTATAAATGCATTCTGAAGGTGCATTTAATGTGTAGCATTACCAAGTAATGTCTCAATTAAATGCAAATTATTTTAACATGGCCCCCTTACAAAAACAGTTGCATTAAACACGTCTTGACTGACATAACACATTATATTTATGTAGTCCAGTGTTTCCTAATACGGTCCTTAGGGACTCAAAGACAGTCCATGTTTTTGCTCCCTGGAACTCAGAGGGAGCAAAAACATGGGTCGACGGTGGATCGCCAAGGACTGGATTGTAAAGTCTGGCCGCACTCTGACTGACACCTTGACGTGAGCAGCAGACCCCAGACACTGCCGAAGTGCAGGTGATGGATACGCTGTGAGCACGGCGGTCTTACACAGGAAGAAGGCGGGGATGTTGTAGTGCTCAAACATCAGCTCTGTCAGCTTCTCCCTCTTCACCCGTGTGTTCCACTGTACCACAAACACACACGTTTAAAATAAACCCAATGCCAAGCTCAATTTCATCACTAAAGACGTCCATTGATTTTTCGCCCATTATTTCGCTTATTCAGACCCCCTTGGTTCTTGATTTACTGATATGGGCTGAAGTTCTACTCACTGGAGCCTCTGACATCAGCACTGGGTGCAGACTGGGCTCTGACTTGATGTGCTTGCAGTAGGTGTGGTCCAGAATGGCCCGGAAAGCCTCCCAGTCCTCAACTGCAAAAAGGGCCACATTTCCAAGACATTTCTACATAAGTACCATCTGATGACCCACAGCCAGAACCAGCCCAACCCATTTCAGGGCCCTAAGCAACATTTCATTAACCTAGTTGTCATTTGTCATCTTCCTTCCCATGCTGATTGGCTGATCAAATGAGGCCCCCTGGTGGCTGCTGGGCCTTAAGCAGCTGATTGGTTCAGTTATGCCTTGGGCCAGCCCTGCCCATACCAACGAGTCGTCATTCTGCCCCAATTCAGGTTCGATATTCTTCTCAGAGCAGCCATGCAGGAATGCAGCAGAGACGTCAGTATGCAGGCATGACGTGGCCACAAGAGGTCACTCAACTCATGCCGTTCTTCAGTGGTGACACTATCTCCACCCCTGTGCGGGCGACGTGCAGCGCGTTAGTGTCCAGATAGAAGGTACGCCCCCCTGTGGCCTTCTCCTGCTCTCCCGCCAGCTCTCCACCACCTTCCTCATCCACCTGCACCCCCAACGAGGTTGGGAAATCTGCCTGCCAGAGGTCAGAGGATCCGGGAACGTGTCCGGAAAAATTAGGATAGTGGGAGGAAAAGGGAAAGATGAAAGGATGAAGGAATTAAAGTAAAAGAGAGGAGAGGAGGGGAGGGAGTGAAATGAATAAATGAGATAAAAGTAAAACAGCAGTTAGAACAAGCTAACACCCCTGAAGTACAGCACTCTGCAAAAGGCATAGGCAAAGAAAATATTTAAGGTATTTATATGGTAAATCAGTGTATATTTATTAAGAAAAAAGCACAATTTAACACTAAGGACATGCAAATGGGAAGTAGCAATAAAAACTAACAAAAAAATCTGTTGTTCTCCAGAAGGTTACAAATGCTTCCCCCAACATCGCTTCAGTTCCCAAACTTCTCCTCTGGGGCACCAGAGCCATTCCACGTATTTGCTGAATTTTCCCACCATCTCACTTAATTAATTAATTTAATCTGTTAAGTGGCCCAATGAGGTGTTGATTAGCCAAACGAGGTATGCTATTGGCCGAATCAACAAACACATTGGTGCATGGGGGTGGTCGCTGGGGTGACTTTAGGGGAGGTTTTGAAACGGCTAAACTGACACTTTGACAGACGTAATGTCATAGTTTTACACCAACATGAAGATCATTTAGACGACATTTTCTTTGCCTAAGAACTTTGTATAGTCACTGTATGTACAATAGAGAAAACAACAGAATGACATCATAACAGAAAGGGGGGCCTGAAGTGGACAAGGGGGCAGATCAGTGCTGTAATCATCAGCATCACAGAGTAGCATCAAATCCACTTTTCACCGTGAAGAATTTAAGGGACATTTTAGAAGAGTATCTGTCCACTCGTCACAAATGGACCTGCACTGTTTGTTTAAGCTCTTAGTTTGTTTAACTAACTACTAGTTTATTCATTCAGCTGTTTTTGCTAGAGGAACTGAATGTATACATAGATTATGTACATACATAGATTTTTTGGTACATTTACAAGTCCAGGATTTGCTGACTGGAATGTAAGACCCTGTGGCCTTGGGTCCAGTTATGTGGCAGTAGATCCCAGTCAAAGAGTGGCAGGCATGATCTCGCCTTGGTGGGCTGGCAGGGTGCCCAAGGGGTGGGCTTACCTTGGGACAGTCCTCACCCGCGTATCCTGCTCTTGTTGAGAAAGAGCCGACGTCAAACACAAGGGCCCCCACCTCATCTTGGAAAGAGTGAGAAAAAAAATGTGTGAACAGGGACGAGGGCAGACGGGGAAGGCAATAATGAGTAAGAAGCACACGAGACACCCAAAGCTCATTGAACCATTGAGCTGATGTCTCCCTTAAGTATGGTCACCCTCATTCCAACCATTTTCCAGTTGCTTATGAAATATAGAGTGGTGGGGGGTGGGGGTGGGCTGGAGCCTATTTCAGCAGCATAGGACATGAGGGAGGGATACACCAAAGATGGGGTAGCAGAACCTCACAGAGCACAGACACACACACACACACACACACACAGACACACACGGAGTAGAAGCATAATTCAAACCTGCAACCCTGGAGGTACGAGGCAAACCCCCCCCCCCCCCAACTGAGCCAGCTTGCCAACCTCTAAGAGATTCTCATTTCATTTAGCTGTACTTAAATGCCAAAAGGTAGTAGGTATTTCTTCATGAGTGAGAGAAGGACGCTGTGGGACATCAACAAGCGGATTGGAGAAGCACCAGCAGTAATATGGAGGCAGTACCATTCTGTTGTGGAATAAAAGGAGCTGAGCTGGAAGGCAAAGTTATCGATTTACTGGTCAATCTACATCCATACCCTCACCTTTGGTCACAAGCTCTGGGCAGTGACTGAAAGAATGAGATTGCAGATACTGTACAAGTGACAGAAATGAGTTTCCTCTACAAGTTGTCTGGACTTAGCCTTTGAGATGAGGAGCTTGGATATCTGGAAGGAGCTCAATAACGTGCCACTGCACCTCCCAAGGAACCAGCTGAGGTGGCCTGGGCCTCCTTGACACCTCCCTGGGGAGGTGTTTCGTGCATGTCCAACCGGGAGGAGACCACAGGGCAGACTCAGGACATGCTGGGGAGATTATGTCTCTCGATTGGCCTGGGAACGTCTTTTTATCCCTCTGGAGAAGCTCGTAGCTGGGGAGAGGGAGATTTGGGCATCTCTAAGAGACCTGGACCCATGCAGATAAGCAGGATAAAATGGATGCATGGGTAGAGATGGTAAGACATAACTTGCCCACTATGTGTGGAGATGCTGTGTCTACATGGTTGGTTTTAGCATTGGCATGTAGCACGAGGGTTTTTAAAGGGTGCCCTCAACACTCAATATCAGTTGGAAATTCATGCTTTGGGATCCTACTCCCGTACGAAGTGTAAGGCACCACTCTACAAAGAGCAGAGCTTGAACAGTAGAGGATTTCTTTGTAAAGAATAAGCTGGCGTTGTTATTTATGAAAACCTGTGACACTCAGCTAGGGTGTCCACTGCCCTGTGGCCTATTTTTCCCGGGACAGGCTCCAGGCTCTCCCTGTCCCAGTATGGGAAAGCAGTTATAAAAGACAGGTGCATGTAAATAGGCTGTGTGCACCCAATTAAACTATACAGCAAAACAGGCTTGTATGTTGCTTGTATGGTCTAAGAACGCTCTCTTCCCCTTTATTACCAAAAAACGAGTTTTTTCAGATTGATAGGAGACCTGAGTAATTAATTCAATGCTATGTCTGTGTGTGTGTATATATATGGTTTTTTGAGTAGCACTCCTAACTAAACTTAACCGTTAATTGATAATTATGATACAGGCTTGTATGGTCTAAGAACGCCCTCTTCCCCTTTATTACCAAAAAACGAGTTTTTTCAGATTGATAGGAGACCTGAGTAATTAATTCAATGCTATGTCTGTGTGTGTGTATATATATGGTTTTTTGAGTAGCACTCCTAACTAAACTTAACCGTTAATTGATAATTATGATACAGTGAATCTTACGATTGATATGTTGAGATGATTATATTTATTTAATAATTCGTTCAGCAATATTTTATTAATGAACATTTACCTGTTCCTTCAAGCATTTGACAGAGGAAGTACTTGAAAGATGACTTAATTAACAATCTGATAGTTTCAGTATTGAAATATAAATGCGACATCGCCTCGGTATACAATCTGAAACGCGCAATATCACTTAAAAGGTTGATTGGAACAGAAGCTATCATATATTGTGGATTTCCGTGGATGAAATACTTTGTTCTAAAAGCACATGCTGTCAAGGGCTCATCTGACGAGCAAGGGAGGAAGTTAATCATCATTCGTCTAACAGATCGATAGACCCTTCGCTGTACTGTCTGGAGCGGCGCCAGCGACGGTACTTTCCATCACCATCAAATCACAGAGGAATGAAGTCTTTATGAAGAAAGGCACCAGATTCCTGCAGAGGAATTACAGATTCTTGGTCTCATAACACTTCATCGTATCCATTCCAATCGCAATATCCTCCATGGCAGGAAAAAAGAGGAGTCACATTTTTGTTTTTGTAATTTTCCCTACTGCGCGTGTACTGGTAAAGGTGTCATGACAGAAAGGATTCATGCCGCTCACATGCAAACGCGCCAGCCCATGTCTGCACATCAAGACACATGATGACTCTCGGCAACAAAAAAAAAATCGCGTACAGTTGCTTAACAACCAAATCGTGTGATCGCCATTCACATGTATGTAAGAGTTTGTCATTGCTGTATTTGAATAGTACTGCAGGTTCAGTTACACCCATTCATCTCGGCTTCCTTGTCTATTGCATCCTCTGTTGCGTGAGATTAGAAATGTACATCAATACGCCATCCGTGCCGCGTTTCAGCCGCAAAAGCACAAACACAAACGACAACGATCTTACCTCCGCCATAGACCCCGCCACTCATATTGTCATCTAAATATTATTCTAATCTCCCAGGGAAAATCAACAGCTAGCTGGCCGTGGAGTAGCTAAGGAACACCTTATATCAAAACAAATGAAATGTTAGAGGACTGTGATTTCGGGTCAGTTCGAACTTGGATAAGGTGGTGAATTTTTGATTTTTTGGGTCTGCGGGGTGATGCACGTACAGACAGTGGATTGCCCAAAAATACGCCGCTATCCTCACACCCCCCCCTAACCCTCCGCCTACCCGTTCCCAATTATTTCCTCGTTGTCTCTCGATTTCCCAGAGCTGGCCAATCAGATATCGAAACATCGGCTGTGGGCTCATGCCATTGGCTGAAGTTGCCGGCCGGAGCTTTTAAAGGTCCCAGTTCGCGCATGTATCGCGGCCAGCAATCGTCGGTCAAAGACTTTAGGGTGATTTCGCCCGCAAAGCCTGATCCTGCCAAGCTGAATGGCACGATGCGGCAGCATTGTTTGTGATTGATTACTGACATATGATGTCCACAATAGACAATGAATGACCCCAAAAGTAGCCTTTTGCTCGCTATTTATGTGTCTATAGGCATCCCACAATATACCAGTTTTGAACTAATTAACATGTCATTGAGACAAGTATTTTTTTTAAATCTCTGTAATATTTTCCGTGATCTACAATGAGCAAAAAGGACATTGGATGGTGTTACCACCACTTATCCCAAACAGCAGGGAACACGCAGGACGCTGAGCTTTCCTCTTCGCACATTGGGATCGGTAGGTAATATAACCTACCTGCTTACTGTACGTCTTCACATAATCTCTTAATGCGTTCATTGTATCAACACAGTCCTTTATTCAGCCGATCGGAGTTGCATGTAGACGTTTACCAACAGAAGTCAGGATGGGTAAAATGTTAGCCTTCAAATGTTAATATCCAAATGACGAACATACGATGACATCATTAATTGAAGACGATATTTCAAATATAACAATATACCCCGACTGTATAAATACATTACATGTAGATACTTACAAGGCTGTGTAAAGAAAATCCTATCCGTGCATGTTATGTTTTACTCAGCGTAGCTAACTGCTACAATGTATATTATTAAGCTTATTTTCTGTGCTTATCTCGGTCACATGGTGTTTGTTAGTTTTATTCACTCAATGTATTTGCAATTTAAGCATAAAGAAACATTTTTTTTTTCAGCGGCCATCTTTTTGTCCATCGGCTCTATAGGAAAGAGATAAATATATTTTTATCCTTACAACGGATGTTGTTGCTAGGCAACCGTTCTTCTGTCACAACATTCTAAGACCCGAAGAAGAAGTCAGGTGGCATAAACCATTCCGTGTTTTTATGCGGGTAGAAAGATGATACTACTTTGCACACCATGGTTACCTGGCTGCTCATTGGGTTGCAGGGTGAAGCCCCTATTAATTCACCAAGACTCAAAAACTCTGACGTGTACTGTATATTGATTTAGTGGAATGATTTAAAGGCTCTTGGGGAGTCAGAAAAAAAGAAGTAAATGCACATTTGTGGGTTAAGTGAGTGAGAAGGAGTATAAGATAATCACCTCAGGACCCGCTCATAGTTGTAAGGAGGCCATATACTGTCACAGTTGAAGCAGAAAGACAAATAGCGGACTCTGACCTCCCCTTGACACACACTTCCCATGAATCTAAACAGGAAAACAAACATTAATCTTCAGTGTGTCAGGACTTAACATATATTTAGATTCACAGTCCTTAACCAAATATGAAACTCATGTAAATATCATGCATTTTACTTTGACAATGTTACATTAACATTTTAGGATACTTGCAGATACAAATTGTTATATGTGTAAACATATGCATACACACACGCGCACGCTCGCACAGAGAGAGAGAGAGAGAGAGAGAGAAGTATTGTATCATATTGAACACTTTCTGTTTCATTATTCTACCAGAACAACTTCAAATACACCTTATCTGGTTATATACTGTTAGATATATAATGAAACTTTTCAGTTTCGAATCCAGTCATTTCATGGATGTTGTGTGGAGCCAAATATGCCTGCATTAAAACCATCAACTTGGCTTTCATTAAACACGATATTATAAAAACAATGTT
Organism: Isichthys henryi; assembly: GCA_026776945.1. NCBI lineage: Eukaryota > Metazoa > Chordata > Actinopteri > Osteoglossiformes > Mormyridae > Isichthys > Isichthys henryi. The sequence goes on from JAODJX010000002.1 coordinate 25,760,314, forward strand.
AAAGAACTTGACGTGCGATTATTCTGTCCTGAAATACAAAAACGTGGTCTCCAACAAAGAGTTTAAAATGTGAACTGACAAAAATTCATTGTTTATGTTTCGGTAGATTTACTGCAGTTAGAGCCTCATGGTTACTAGAAGACAAAAGAATCGAATAATTGGTTTACTGTCATAAAAGGAATTAAAATGTTCCACCAACAGATGACATGGGCTTCTTACGTGCAGCAGACAGATTTTGCGGAAAAAGTGCGAATCACGTGACCGGTATTCGGCCGCAGGCGGACCGGGAACGTTCGCGTTCGCGCATAAAAAGTCACTTGAAAACGAAAACGATTTTTTGTTTTGTGCGGTATCTTTATACCTATAGCTTATGCATGATATTTCATGTAGAAAAAAATAGAGGACAAATATTTAAATATCTTTTAAAGATATATTTAACGCCAGTGTGGCTGAAAATCTCGTTTCAGTGACAGTGGTTGTGGACCCTGCCTCGCCTGTTTCTATCTTCCTAGAAGCAGTGGCGTTGCCGAATGGTATGGTCTCTCCGAATGGGTGTGGTTGAGTTTCTCTCAACGCTACTGTCCGTGCAGAAGAAGGTGATTTATGTGGTGTACGAGTCGGGATTGTTTGCATGTACCTAGGTGTAGTCATACGTGCATTTCTACTTCGGAGCATCGCTTCGTTTATTTCTGCGCCGACAGGCGCGTCTCCAGATCAGCCGGCAAGATAAGTCGATTTTGGTTCTATTGCTTATTTTTTTATTTTGCAATCAAAAACCCGAGTCCGATCCTCTTTCTGGTCTTCGCAGTTTATGTAGTCGTTCATTTTTGGACAAGGGTGCGACGGGCATAACGGAAAAAGGGAGAGGGAGGAGAGAAGGAAGAAGGGGAGTACCGAGCCGAGCGAGCGAGGAAGGAAGGAAGCGAGGGATCAGAAAATACATGCAGCAAAATAGCTCTCAAACCCCCCAAAAAAGAATCTTTGATATATGTTTGGTGCTAATTCTCTGAAATACCAAGTGAGCAAACATACTACGCGTCGTGTTGTTACAAATATAAAATTGTAACAGTAAGTTTCAGGACTTTAAAAACCATTTGAAGCAGAGAAGAGGATTTGGCGGTGTAACACACATACTGCATTTTTGAGGAGGCCCTGAATCGACTTGATGTTCTTCTCAAAGCACTTCTGCTTAAAACAAACCGCATGACATGCATATCATTCAACCTTTGGTAGTGGATTGAAACTACTGGAAATCCGAACGGCGTGTCTGGCAGTGAGCACACGCGAAGAGAAGATCAAGTAGTAAAATACGCCAGGAAATTCAAGAAAATAGCAGGTACCACGTCGCCTGTCGACAAACGGCCACCGCCGCTGTGCTTATTATGAATTAACAGGCCGATCAGCCGCGCTTGTTACTGTGGGCAGAGCATTGATAATTTGTATATATTTTTGATAAGGTGATGAATTACATAGTTCACCAGCAACTGTAATGACACACAATGGCCGTCATACACAGTTGTGGTATGATATTGTTATGTTGGCCATGGACGCAGTGATGAGTTTCCATCCTACGTTTTTTTTTTTTTTTGGTGGGGGGGATACGGGTTAACAGCTAACGTGGCAGATGAGTGTGCGGTAAAAGGTTTTTGTTCATGCAAGCTTATCTCTAGCCCATCCATATATTATATATATATTTTTTGAGTACTTTCTTTTTATAACTGTATTCTAAATTGAAGGATTATTTAATATGGTCAGGGTGTCCGGCCCCATGTGTCAAAGCGAGCGGGGTGAGGGCGGCCCTTTATCTTCCTGTTCTGCACCTGAACGGAGTTGGCAGGTCACTAATAATGGCCACGTTAACGTCAATGCCTTCTTTCGTACAACATCCATTATTGTCGTTCTTGGCGATATTAAGGTTTAATTTCTCCCCTTTTAGAGATGGCAGGTTTTGTGGTGGGAAAAAACTGATCTGAACATTTAAACAAATGCACTGTATTCTTCAATGGGACTAAGCACCAGATGGACGTATTGTGACAAAGTAAATGTTTAATTTTAATTGGTAATAGTAACTTGCAGATTACAGAAATGTGCAGCACGTCATATGGAAAGACATTGTCCTAAATGAATTACCGATTTATATTACCGTCTCTGCTAAATAATTCATATTTTAGGATATGATTGGCCAAGTTGTTGGCACATAGAAGTTTTAAATGCCGCTTTTTAAAGACGTTTGGCACCTAATCGAAACCGCAATAGATGATCAGACGAGCGCTTACTTTCTGTACATCCTGTTTACACTCTTATATTTCGAAGCGGCATTTACGGACTAAGGCGATCAGCGTCACCCTGAAAGGCGAAACATGGTTTTTATTCGCAGGTTTGCCGCTGTTTGCGCCTGCGGATGGAACGCGCAGGCGCAGCGGCAGACCGGGGCAGCGGGTCCCGGGAGCTGGAGCGAGTTACTGGGATGGGAGCAGACTGAGGTCTATAAGGCCTTCTTTCTACTCGGTGCCGTTTCTGTCATCTTCAGTCATTTATCCATAACCCCCTGTATCCAGAACATGATTGCCGTGAGCGGAAGAAGGATAGGTCTCGATACAGGGGACACCCTCCACGGCTGGTCAATACGTCAATCTTTCTGCATCAGCAACTCGATCTTTCACGTAGATCACATGAATATAGGGTGTATGAAAATCACATTGCATTTGTTATTCTATTATGTATTATTTAATTCTATTGCTGCAGGCTGTGCAGTGAGTGTACCTTTATCTTGCTATCTCACCTGTCACTTAATTTTTAAATAACTTCCTGGAGATTGGAAGTTCCGTGTGGCGTTGATGTTTAAACTATAACTGTGTTGGGGGGCCTTTAAAATGTTGTGTCCCTGTAATGTTTTCGGGGGCTTTTCTAGCCTGATGGGGCTGTCGCCCAAATGAGCTGAATGGTTGTCGCTGGCTAATTTCCCCCAGTCGCTCTCTCTTAGTTCATGATCTGTATGTTTCTCGGGGGGGGGGTGTGCTTGCGATGCAGAGGGACTCTTCAAATGCAACATAGGCACACACTGGTGTAGTTTTAACATTAATCATTTGCTTCATTTGCTGGATGATTTTATTCAAAGCGACACGCATTTCAGAGAGCAGGACCAGCCAGTGATACACAGACTCGAGCAATTGGGGGTTAAGGGCCTCGCTCAGGAACCCAACAGTGAATCCTCCTTGCAAACCCTGGGATTTGAACCTGTGATCTTCTGATCACAGTGTCCTGACGCCCTGAGTCACACGCTGCCCCTACAATTTGATCCGCATCTGGTCACCATCTCATTGTCTTCCTTATACTTCCTTATCTATGTTAGCATGTTAGCATGCCCAGGGGGGTTGGGCTTCCAGTTGACCTGGGACCCCCAGAGGTTTTTTTTTTCTCCCTACTTGGGAGTTTTTGGTTCCTCTCCTCCGCTGTCATCTGGCTTTCTCTTTCGTTTTTCCATTTTCACTGTTTCTGTGTTCTGTTATCATCATTGTTAAGGATGTTCCAAAACACACTCCTGTAAAGCGCATTGTGGCAACCTTGTTGTGAAAAGCGCTATATAAAAAAATAAATAAATTGAATTGTCATTCACTGGTTTCTCTGCATGAACACAAATGTTTGTGGGGGAAAAATGTAACTTTAAAGTCTCCAGCAGAGAGTTCATTCAAGAATAACAACAAAAATCTTAACTAAGACCTAGTTTGAGACATGAAGGTATCGCAGGCCAGATTTTCATGGAGTCATCCTTCCATCCATCCATCCATCCATCCATCCATCCATCCATCCATCCATCCATCCATCCATCCATCCATCCATCCATCCATCTATCCATCTGTCCATTTTCCCCGTAACAGCTTATCCTTACAGGCACATGGTTATCCTGGGGATAATTCTAGGAGGCACTAGGCAAGAAGAAGGGGACTTCCTGGAAGGACAGTACTGTAATCGAACACTGAATTCAAATGACTTAAAATTTCCTTGATTTTATATTTCAGTTGCAATGAAAGTCAGTTGTAAACAGCAGTTTAGACAGTTGGAAGGTAATCATAACTCGCTAACAAAAACTGCAGTAAACTAATCATTGCAGGTTACCAGGATATGCGAGGCTGGGGCCTTAATTATTGTCTTAGACTTAAATTGATAGTATTTCCATTTTTGTGGGGTCGAGTTTAGCTGACAGCGTGAGACAAGGAAGAGATTTGAAACTTGGAACTTGGGAGGATGAAACTGTGTTTTGCCGTCACCCGTGGAAGTGCTTTGTGTGACTAGCTGACCGGCCATGATGGAGACAAACAAGGAAATGTCTCCGTTGTCAAAAGCGGCTGCGATGCAAATGCTGTGCAAACCTGCAGCGGCTGCATGGCTGCGCTGATGAACAGCTGACGGAGGGATTTGAATGGGTGTGCAGACGTATGCAAACATGCTGTTGCTTCTGTTAAGCATGCAATTAAACGCATAATTTGAATGGCCCGCTGTACTCGGAATTGACTCTTAGGTCTAGGAAGTGGGCCGCCTCGGTTTCGTGTCGTGGCCACGCCGAAAAGAGAACATTTTCCCGGAGGATGTTTCAATGTCAGAGTAGTCGCTGAATGTGAAGACTTCTGAAGGATACGTTCTGGGCTGCACCGAGGCAGTGTCCAAAGGTCTAGCTGCTAGCTGAACCATCAATATCTAAAGGACGGGCATCTGGCTGCATTGAGGTGATTTTCAAAGAGGTGATTGGTGCCTCCACTGAAAACCAGCTGCACTCGCAGATCTCCAAAGGGTAGGGTGTTGAGATCTGGATACACTCAGGTGACACCCAAAGGGCAGCAGATCGGCTGAATCAAGGCGATAGCCAAAGGACTGATTTCTGGTAGCACAGGTGACTAAGGGAGTTGATTAATTTACCTCTAAAGGTGTCGTCTCGTCAGCAGGAGAAAATGCGTATGAGGAGGAGGGGAAGTGGCTCCGTTTGCCGTGTGACTGTGGCTTTGGGTCCCGGTGGTAACAGCTCTGGTCTGCCCATGAGGAAGGCATGGTAATTATGTTAGACTGCCCCCGGTGGACGTCTCGCTGTAAGTGTGTCTGCTAAATGTAATCGCCGTCACTGAAGCGTAGCAGCCGCCTGCTGTAATGTGGACTGACTGGAGCCCGAGTTTACACACAGACCACAGAGGTAGCGCCACCATCAGGTTATTTGGTCATTTTTAATTGAGCCTGTTGGTGATTCTCAACAGGAACTGTCAGATCCAGGCATATGAAGATTGTATGGTTCGTAATGACGATTTAGAGGTCAGACTCGTAGATGCAGTTTTGAAAGCACTTTTTTAGGAACTCCTGGGGGGGGGGGGGATTCCTGCCTCTGGGGTGGTCAGCTGACTGGCCAGTGGCTGAGCGAACTGTGAGACGGCAGCTTGCTTCCGTTTCGTAGTTTAATGTTCGTTAAGACCGTTTAGAGGCGGTTCAGTTCTGCACATTGAATATGAAAACCGTTGCTTCCTCATGAAAGAAATTCAGTCTGTATATATTTTATCTGATGCCTGGCATTGCTGGGTATACTGTACACAGAAAATGACACTCTGCTGTGTGGTTTGTAATAAACAGGGGTTTGGCATATAAAAATGAATCAGTCTGGAATGAGCTCAGCAGATCTGGATTGATACTCGCATGTGTTGTATGTGGGTGTGCATTGCATTGTGGGTATCTTAAATGTTATAATGAAACAAATGCTAGCATCTGTGGGTCAGAGTTTTGGGGCCGCCTGTTCTAATCTTTCTATTCCAGAATATTATATGATTTCAAATTACAAAAGCAGGAAGGAAATCACAGATTGCAAGACAAAAGCAGACATTGTGGGTGATTCCCACACACAAACCGGAAGTGGTAGGTTATGTGGATGTGAAGGCTGTGTACATACTAAGCAGAGAATGTGTTCAGTGGATGGTTGGTAAATCTCTGGGACTTCATTTAGACCTCTCTACATTTTATGTCGTCTTGCCCTGTCGTGCTGTCTGTATGTTCCAGGAGATATGGTTTCATATGGGGTCTGTTTTGGTTTCGTATTGATCTTTGAAGGTGGGTCACGTGTGTTTTTTGCTTAAAATCAGATTAGCATGGGACACATAGCAACTTGCCGGGCCGCAGAATCATGGCTTACCATATAGCATGCTAATGCTACTACACTAACCGATGATTTCTTTGCTTACTCCTGCAGGTTGCTGATTTGGCTGGAAGGTGGTGGGATTAAGAGTATAGCACCAATCAAGTATGAGTGAGCTAGAGCAGCTGCGCCAAGAGGCGGAGCAACTGAGGAACCAGATTAGGGTAAGAGATGCCGCATGGGGGTGGGGAAATGAATGAGTCATGACATTGAAATTGCAGTTAAAATAGGCATGTTTCTGTTGGTTGGCTTGGATCAGACCACTAATTGCCAACAGTTTTTTACATTTTTGTTTTGAAAAAGGCATTTTTAAATTGCCCTTTTAAGGCCTAAATTACTTGAAGGGAATCGGTGTCTGAATTTTATTTACAGAAACCGGCAAGAGTGTTGGGGGGAAATGTAAGAAAAAAGAATAGAATGGAATGTCGCTGTAGCAAGTTACAACAAAATTCTGAACGTAATTGACCAGCAATGCTTGGAGGTACATGTGAATATCAAGGGAACAAAGTTAAACCATGGGAAGAAGAATCATACTGCAAACCAGAAGCTGCTTGAAAGTCTGTAGCGCTAGGTGGAGAGAACCTACAGAGCAGGTGGAGAGAACCCACAGAGCAGGTGGAGAGAACCTACAGAGCAGGTGGAGAGAACCCACAGAGCAGGTGGACGTTTAACAGCATAGTAACTTACCGTAGGGTAATGGGCTCAAAAACGACCACAGACTCGGAAGACAACCACTGCCAACCATTCTCAAAGTTACGGTTGATTTGAAAAGCTGTTAATCAAAATAGTTTGATCCTGTGAGCTGAAGACCTGGCTGTCTGGCTTTTGTGGACTGCAGCATTGAGGGGAACGGCCTTGCGGGTCTCGCGAACTGGGCTGAAAGATCGTTGAGCTTTTAAGGAAAGCTCTGGAATGCGGTGTGACTCGGGTTTCCACCCTCAGCTCCCAAGAGCCCAATATGTGAATCATCACATATCGCGCAGTCAGCATTTAAAATGATAAATATTGCATTACGCTATTTTAAGTCATCATGCAAGCAAATGACGACCTAATCGATATGTGTATAGTTTTCATTATGAATAATGTAGTTTCCATGCTTTGTCTGTTCCCTGGACTGGGAAGGAGGAGCAGGTGTTCAGGAGAGGAAACTATTATGTAAGCAGGTCACACTATAGCTCGAAGGGTCTTTGGACTCTAGAGTGACGTGCCTTAATCTAATAACCTTGCCGGACGCCTGTAACGCGTAGTGAACCCGCGGCCTGCTGCGATTGACCCACCGGTGTCGTATCTCTGATTTCAGGATGCCCGGAAAGCTTGCGGGGACTCTACCTTGACACAGGTGCGTTCTGAGTTGGTGGGGCCCGGGGCGGTGATCATCCGTCCCTCGTCCTGCCACTTTACTCCGCACTGCATGCATATATGACCCCCCCCCGCCACTGACCCTGTGACGTGCACGTGTTTCAGATATCCGCTGGACTCGACCCTGTGGGCCGGATCCAGATGCGGACGCGGCGAACACTACGAGGGCACCTGGCTAAGATCTATGCCATGCACTGGGGCTCAGATTCCAGGTGGGGCATCACTACACGCACACACATGTGCACACATGCATGCATGCCACAGTGTTTAACTGTCTGACACCGCACTTACCATACAGAACATGTGACCAGTAACTGTCCTAAAAAGTGGCACATTTATGCAACCCCACAGATTGGACAGATATCTGTCCATCCATCCATCCATCCATCCATCCACCCACTCAGAGGCGATTCTAGGATTTTTTTAAGGTGAGGGCAAAAGAAGAGCCATAATTCATACAGACCTGTTTTGAATTGATGAGTGACAGCAGAGGGAGTACACTGGGCCCCCTCCACTTCCAGCACGGACCAGTGGCCCCGCCCACATATCGATCCCTGCATCCTATTATCCACCTGTCCACCTTCCATAAGCACATATTCAATAAAGGCTGACGGTGAATCTGGGGTCTGTCCCAGCAAGGGTAGGATACCAGATAGGAGCCACCCTTCCTATGTGGGAAAAATAAGCTCTGAACCCTCCAAAAGTGCGGTGCTGCTCTGCATTTCAGCAGGTGACCTGATTCAGCCTGGGCTTCTGGCCGGGCCCCCGCCGGCTTCCTGAAAGCCAGGCTCCAGGTACCCACCGGCTGCTTGCCCGCAGCAAACGGGCCTCTGTTAGTGCGTAGCGTGAGAGCGCTGTCAGCAAGCTCCATTTGCCTGACATGCAAAGCATTAGCGTGCTGCGCTGACAGTGCTGTGGCAGGGTCAGGCGTAGCAGAAACAACCTGCTATTCTATTGTTTGTTTTTTGTGGTATCCAAATAGACGCGCAACGCCCAAGCTGAATTATTTTAAGAGTAAAATAAAATGTAGGCTAAAAATGATTTGCACTGCACTAATATACATAATTTACTGTTCATTTTTATATGTCATCCGTAAATGTAAACGCTTCATTTGCAAGTCAAAGGAGTCATTTTGGGTCTTTACCTGTCACGTACTGAGGTTTCCCTCCCTCTGTAGTGTCTCGATTACGCTGGCAGCTTAACAGAGTGAGATCTTTGCTTAATCTCCCCTCCCCCTCCACCCCCCACCACAGGCTCCTTGTCAGTGCCTCACAGGACGGTAAGCTGATCATCTGGGACAGCTACACCACCAACAAGGTGAGGGCTCTGTGTCCTCCATGCGGGGGGATAGGGGGGAGGTGGCAGGAACTCCACCACGGATGCTTTCCGGCAGTCCTTGAGCCCATCAGCTCCAACACAACCTTAACTAAGATAAGCAGGCAATTAGGAGTGTGTCTGACGACCCCTCCCTGGAAAAGCCATTGAGAAGTAGTTTGACACTGACTCTCACATCCACAGCTCTGAATAGAGAGGGGCAGTGTGCGGCTCAGCGGGTTATGGACTGTGATCGGAAGGTCGCCAGTTCAAATCCCATGGTCTGCATGATGATGTCACTGTTGGGCCCTTGAGCGAGCACCTTAACCCCTAGTTACTGCAGGGACAGTCTGACCCTACATTCTCAATGATATGTCAGTTTTAATAAACGTTTGCTAAATAAATGTAAGGTGTAAATTGCTTATGGCTCATTGCTTGGTGATCAAGGCCAGTTGGGGGCTCTACAAAGGCGGTGACCCTTTGTGTATCATGCACAGTGCAGATTAACGCCTTGCCCTGCTCCCCTGTCACCCAGGTCCACGCCATCCCTCTGCGATCCTCCTGGGTGATGACGTGTGCATACGCCCCCTCGGGGAATTATGTGGCCTGCGGGGGCCTGGACAACATCTGCTCCATCTACAGCCTGAAGACGCGCGAGGGCAACGTGCGGGTCAGCAGGGAACTCCCAGGGCACACAGGTACTTGGGTAACAGGGAGAGTCATTCCAGATGATACTGGGGTTAGTGGTTCCTCTCAGCTGGAGTACTGGGCCATCATACCATCATTTCATTTAATTTATTTAGCAGATTTTTTCGTCCAAGGTGACACACAGTTGAGAGCGCAGTGTCAGCCAGTCCCTGGGGAAATTGGGGGTTAAGGGCCTTGCACAGCAGCACAAGGGTGACATCACTCTGAGTCTAGGACAGGGGTGGGCAATCTTATCCGCAAAGGGCCGGTGTGTGTGCTGGTTTTTGGGGTAACCTTTAGGTCAGCTGTTCA
>JAODJX010000002.1:25770251-25780517 GCA_026776945.1 Isichthys henryi
TCCTCTAATTAGTGACCTAATTAATGAGTTGCAGCGAAAACCAGCACACACACCGGCCCTTTGCGGATAAGATTGCCTACCCCTGGTCTAGGATATGAACCAGCAACCTTCTGGTCATAGGCATTGTATCCACACCCACTGATCCGCACGCCGTCTCCATGCAGGAGTTTCAGTTTTCAGTAATTACTGAGGATTAATGAATTCGTCAAAACCACAAGGGTAATTCAGAAACTGGACTGGGATACTTAGTTTTCCTAGCGGGGAGGAGGATTGTGCAAGGTCCCTGACATGTGGTGCCGGTCTGCTGTCGCTGGCTGTGGGGCGCCAGTCAGGTGAGCGCATTGTTAGACGATCTGGCTGGAGGCAGCCTGTGACATGGTGACATTGAGGCCGGGGGTCTCCCTTTTCAGAAAGTTTGCCGCATGGGCCGTGATGGGCCGAGTGTCAGATATCGGCACACGTTGGTGACAGGGTGACCGTTGCAGTGGGGGGGGGGGGCTCCTGGCAGAGTCATCACTGCTGTAACTGAAGCTGCAGGGAGTGGGATCGGGGTGGGGGGGGTGGTGTCTCACCGGCCTCAACAAGGGCAGCAGAGTCATTACATTGGAACATAAAATTAATATAATGAGCCCTGCTTGTCTTTCCTGTTCCTCCTTCTCCAAAAAAAACCCTGATCCCCCCACTGTAGCTACATCGGTGTTTCTCAGCCTGGTCCTCAGAGACCCCACATAGTCCACGTTTTGCTCCTTCTGGGAGCTGGGAGGGAACAAGGATGTGTACGGTCTGGGGTCCCTGAACACCACTGGTGTGTGTGTGTGTGTGTGTTTAGAAGATGCTGGTTTTTCACTATAGCTGCAGGTCCACAGGAGCCTGTTTGTAGTGAAAAAAAAAATAGGTTTTCTCCTGGTCTGGTCCTTCACCAAATGGGACTTGAGTATGAAAGGGTGTTGTGGCTTTCATGAGGATGCACCCCCGCCCTCTACCACACTTGTTTTTGCATGCTATGCAAAGCATTACTGGGTTACTCACCTCGGGAGAATCGGAGGTGTAGGATGTTTGGGAATTTAAAAAAAAAAAAAATGGAGGGAGAATATAGAGGAGAGGTATGGTAATCTTGTGTAAAAAAAAAAAACAAAATGGAGAAGTGGGAGAAGTATGGTCATATTATGTTAAAAGAAGAGAGGGAGTGTGATGAGAGAGAAGTATGGTGATCTTATGTAAAATGACACTGTTGGAGGCCTGATTTTGCTTGCTCTGAAATCAGTGCAGGATGTTTTAATGTCTTTACTAGGCGCATAATGAAAAGCCATTTCGAAGTGGAAGTCTGGGCCAAGTGTCTGTGGTACGGATGGATCGATAAAAAAAAAATACAAATTTTGAAGGTTATAATCCGATAAAGTCGGCACAACGCGAAGCATCTGCGAAGCATGGTACTCTGATGGTTTTTTCATGTTAAGGTCTATTGATTAACTTAAGTTACTCAAGATGGTTTTTGCAGTATCATTCCTCATGCCAGGAGGTCTGTATGTCCAATGGGTTACCTGGGTTACCATTCCTCATGCCAGGAGGTCTGTATGTCCAATGGGTTACCTGGGTTACCATTCCTCATGCTATGTGGTCTGTATGTCCTCTAGGTTACGGTTCCTCATGCCAGGTGGTCTGTTTGTCCTCTAGGTTACCATTCCTCATGTCAGGTGGTCTATATGTCCTCTAGGTTACCATTCCTCATGCCAGGTGGTCTGTATGCCCTCTAGGTTACCGTTCATCATGCCAGGTGGTCTGTATGTCCTCTAGGTTACCATTCCTCATGCCAGGTGGTCTGTATGTCCTCTATGTTACCATTCCTCATGCCAGGTGGTCTGTATGTCCTCTAGATTACCATTTCTCATGTCAGGTCGCCTGTTTGTCCTCTAGGTTACCATTCCTCATGCCAGGTGGTCTGTTTGTCCTCTAGGTTACCTGTCCTGCTGTCGCTTTATCAGTGACAATCAGATCATCACAAGTTCTGGAGACACCAGCTGGTGAGTCCCACTGCCTGCTTTAGGAGCATGTATATTTGAACTGCTTCTCTTAATCTAATAATGAGAAACTACGGCCTTCACTTTCACATTACATTTTAAATTACATCTCTCGTGTCACTTCCGTTGGCGCAGTGCATTGTGGGACATCGAGACGGGGCAGCAGACCACAGTGTTTTCAGGCCACAGTGGCGACGTCATGAGCCTGTCCCTGTCTCCTGACTCACGCATCTTTGTGTCGGGTGCGTGCGATGCCTCTGCCAAGCTGTGGGACGTCCGCGACAGCATGTGCCGCCAGACGTTCGTGGGGCATGAGTCCGACCTCAACGCTATCTGTGTGAGTTCTGCCTTCACACCCAGTTAATGAAGGTGAACCGAGAGCAGCATGAACGGGATGGGATATCGCAGCTCTGTGCCAGTTAAGTGTGTTGAGCTGCTGTGGTGATGTCACCATATTCAGTGAGCTGAAGACCCCCCATGTGTGACCCAGACTCCCTTGCACACATTTTTGGTGTTTATTCTGACCCTGTGGGATTGAAAGGTCTTATGACTCATATGTTCTTTTGTTCATTTGACTTTGAATCCATTTTCCATGTCTCTCACACCCTCCTCCTCTTCCTCGCAGTTCTTCCCCAATGGCTATGCCTTCGCCACGGGCTCCGACGACGCTACCTGCCGCCTCTTTGACCTGCGGGCTGACCAGGAGCTGAACCTCTACGCTCACGACAACATCATCTGCGGCATCACCTCGGTGGCCTTCTCCTGCTCAGGGCGCCTCCTGCTGGCCGGATACGACGACTTCAACTGCAACATCTGGGACGCCATGAAGGGAGACCGTGCTGGTGAGGGGCCCCAGCGTCGTCTCGCTCCCGCCATCCAGGCTGTCACTCTGCTTCTTCGGCTTCACTTACTCTCCAGTATCGTTTCTTTTTTCAGTTGGTATTGCTTAGATTTCCCTAGAACTTTTCGGATAGTTTAATAAATGACAGGCAGCGACCTTAACAGTAATCTCATGTGGACTAATCACTTCTGGGTGGGAGAATAAGTGTAAGAATCACCCAAATCTTAAACGCAAGATAAAGTATAACTCGTAGATTTAGATGCTCTCGATGATGATGGGAAGTTAGAGCATTTATCATGGCCCTACTGTTCTGTCTTCCTGTGTTCCCCTCCCCACCCCCACCCCCACTTTCAGGAGTTCTAGCGGGTCACGACAACCGCGTCAGCTGTCTGGGTGTGACGAACGACGGCATGGCTGTTGCCACAGGTTCCTGGGACAGCTTTCTCAAGATCTGGAATTGATTGACCACTGGACATGAACACACACACACACACACACACACACATAGAGTACATATGCTATGTAATGTCACTGTACATATTGTGTTAACATTACATGCAGCAGTGCAGTTAAGGCACACTAATGTCCAGAAGTGCATAACGCTGCGCGGACAGCAGTGGCACGGTGCCTGATTGGACGTGGACTTGTGCAGACGCTCGCAGCCTGCTGGCCTGTCGCATGACTTTCTGCGACACAGCTGGGGTGGTGCCTCATTACGCAAAATTGCACATACATGCTTTTTCCAAAAAGAAAAAAAAATGCTGAGATGTTCATAAGTATGTATGGAGGGTGAGGGGGGGACACACCAATAGACATGGAAAACATTGAAGAAGTGATATTTGCCGGGATGGCCCCAATCTCTTTCATCTTCAGAACGGGGAGGGGAGGGGAGGGAGGGAAGCAGGACCTCCTTGATAACTGATCTAAGGCTGGACAAACCGCACATCAGGGCTGGGGGAGATGAATATAGAGTAGCTGTGTTGTTGGGAATGAACTGTAGGTGGCGCTGTGACAGCTGACTGGCCAGAGGGGGGTTTGAGACTTGGGGTCCATCTGTGAGCTCCTGTCCTGATATGTCTGCGTATATAAATGTACAGGAAATGGATTGTTTTTCTGAATTTTTAATGGGATTTTTTTTCTGCGCCTCAATACTCTTAATGTAATATTAATAAATAATATAGCAGTCAACAAAATTCTACATAAGACATATATACTTGTTTTCTCAAGTTTTGAAGAACATGGCAAAGTATTAGCGTCCTGTTTGTCATGAATTTACACATATGATCGTTGGAGGGAAACACAGTCAGTGCTGAAGAGGAACATTCTAGAACAGGGGTGGGCCATCTTATCCAGAAAGGGCCGCTGTGTATGTAGGTTTTTGCTGTTACTCCATAATTAGACTGTTAATGACAGGACTGACTGGCTGAAGAGTCCTCACACCTGGGTTTGAACAGCTGACCTAAAGGTCGCCCCAAAAATCCGCATAGACACCGGCTCTTTCCGGATAAGACTGGCCACCCGTGATGCTGAGTGTTTGATTGTCTGCTATCCTTAATCACCAATTTGTGGGCACTTAGAGCATCGTCCACATCTACCCTGAAAGGAGGAAAAACAAGGTCCTATGACTCTACTAAATGAAGGCTGTATGCACAAAAGTGAAAGTCTGGTGTAATAATCTCCTGACAGTTTGACAAATCTCAGCTTTTTATATATGTTAATCTTGTTATTCAAACCGGAGGGGATTCAGACTGATATGGGCAAGTTCTACAAAACCTCTTCGAAGAAAACGTCTCCCGTTAAACCTTCTGGGAACTCCAGTGTCGGTAGCAGTGACTGCAAGAGGCCTGTTTACAGTGTAAGAGCCGTTTTTATTGCAGAGACTCAACTGTCATCCTCAGTAATTTGCGGTCAATGGTAAGTAAATAACATGGAAACTGAATTTTGTAAACAGCTGTAATATACAGAGTCTTCATAGTCGGGTGAGAATACAACAAACCATCAGTTTACAAACTGAACGCAATTAAAAACAAATGCAGAATTAAGCTTTTACTCTAAGCATAAATGAAAACAATACATTTAAAACTGCTGTGAAAACTGTTGAGTGTATGTATAACATTTATTTTGAAATCACCTTTTAAAGATATTTAACACATTTTTACAGTTCAGTTACAACAGGTGAAATATTAATATATCCTAATGTCACGGATTGCTTTCCGTACCACTACAAAAACTGGCTCGCGTTAATCATGACAATCACTACCACGGTCAACGGATACCAGTGTTTTTATTTTGTTTTACATTAGTTTTTGCATAAAGAAATTTAAACCCAAATCTTTTTCAGCACAGTCTTGAGACCTGGAAACTCACAGTCCTTTGGAGACTGCTGCTTAAAAAAAAAAAAAATAAACTTATCTGAAAGGTTTTTCCACCTGTCACAAAATAAAACATCACCGTCAAGCATTCACAATAGATCAATTAAAAGTAGAAATAAACAAATCCATTCACAGATTGTATTTAGATCAAGCTTAGCAATTGAGTTAACACAGTTTGTCAGACGTGTTTTAAACAGCAGTTTTGTTAGAGAACATTAACATCAACTTTTATAAACAGCACAGTCTCTAAATTCTGTCAGACTTATATATTTATGGAGAACTAAACGAAATCGTACAATTAACATCTGTATATATTACTAAAAATGAAAATATAGAATTAGCGTCAGCTGAGATAAGGTGCCTGGACTCTGGTCATCAGTAAACTAAACGCATCTGCTTCACGTGTAATAAGTCAACAGCAATGAGGAAAACTTCTACATATCTAACACCTGCTTATCTCACAGCTGAGCAACAGAGAAATGACATTAAGATCAAATGTGCACACTGACCACCTGTGGGACCCTAAACTATATGTGTAAACACTAGATGTGGGTTGTGTTTTGGACCAGTGTTGCGACTCTGTGCTCTGTTGCAAGTTCAGCACTTACGTGGTGATGGTATGTGTGGGGGGGCTGTGGTCGGACCTGGGGGAAGGAACCCATAACATCATCCGATTCAGTGCAAATGTCTCACACAGCTTCTCTCTGCTGTGGTACAGTATCATACCATCATCTACGGAAAGCAACTGTGGTTTCACACCCCCCCACTCACCCCCTCTAAACTCCCTATGATCCCCCGCCCCCCAGCACAGAAGCATAATGAACCAAAGCCATACTTTTTTCTGTGGGTCCTTTTGCAGTCCGAATGGACGCCCTCACTACTGCAAATTTCCAGTTGGCTCTGAACAGAAACTGGGTCCACTAAGCTCAAAACCAAACAAAACATACTCCCTCTGATATAATTTACACATACCCACGATCAATATTCTCCATAAAATAATTCAATATATATTATGTATAATAGATTAATAGAATGTTTCAATAGTAAAAATATATCAAATGTTGGCACTCTTCCAAATCACGTCTTTCCTGCATCATTTGCAAGGTACCTAATTTCTTAACATACATTTGACTCTTCACTGGGTCCACATACAAGTGCAAAAAATGTAGTACTTTTTAAAAATGGTTTAAATGATAAAGCCAAATGCCACCTCAATGCTGAAAAATGCAATAGCATCCACTACCTAAAAAAAATAAAAAAATCTGTCCACACACATTGTATTAAAACAAATTTAACATGAACTAGTTATAAAACAAGCATGTTGATGTACTGATGGTCTTATTTAAAACTGTGGCTTTTAGTTCCAGAACTGGTCAGATTTGAGCCCATAGCTAAGTTTAAAATTCCCCATCCTACCAGTCAATTCACCCGCTGCTGGGGTTCGACATCCGGCTACTCTCCTATCTGGGGGGAGGGGAGGTCCATTTTAATATCAAAAGTGCCACCCTCCGCCCCCATTCTCCTTCAAGGCACTTTGTTTAGTTTCGCACGTTTCATTCAGGGGCAATACCTTAGCCCCCAAAGCGTACCACCACTAGATCCGATTTATTCTCATTGGACAAGTGCAAAACGCATGAAGACAAGTCAGACAAGCATCTACATGTATTTTAAACAGGTTATACTGCTTAAAACCAAACAATAAAAGGGTTTTCTACAAGGCACCAATGTACTCACCCAGGTCACTATTCAGATTAACATTTATCAAGCTTTCGTCCCAAAGTGTACAAATCAATTTCTATCTAATTGGTGATGCAGGCTGCAAACCAACAAGATCAGTGCAAATGACGTCAGGGAATGGACGGTATTTGCCTCGACGCAAAGCGGTCATAACAGACATCTCCATGAACGCAAACGGAAACGTTACTGTTATCGGGATTGGACAAGTATGTCACCTAGACATTCAAATGTCGCCCCTCACCCCATCTACATTGTGCTGTTCAAACGCTAAAATGCAGGTACAACTCATTTAATTGCTATACTATGAATCCACAAATCTTTCCTAACCCTAAATATTGGTCTCTGACAAGGCCACAGGCTCTGGTCGACATCCTTTTTGTGATAAATTCTAACCTGAGAAAATGACGTGGCCTCATTCCTTCAAAGCTGATGTAAGGGACTTTAACCAAGACATCGGATGGAAAGACAGGGGCTCAACACTTCAGATCAGGGGCAGAAATCGGTATGAAGACGACCTACCACTATACTGTCACATCAGTTATTTTTGGACAGATGACTAAACTTCAGTACAATCTATAAAGAATTTAGTTTACATATATACAGACCAAAGTGTATTCCGGGCTGTTAGAGTGAGCTCATCCCCTAAGATCTGCCAAATTCAAACAACATTCCCACGACGTTCCCATGATATTCCCACAATGTGAGAACAACAACTCAGAACTAGTGGACTGAACAGAGATTTCACTTGTCCACCAAAGAAAGCATGGTGGGAGTTTTCTGTGGCATCTGAATGCTCAAGCGCCATGAGATAGACAGTCGCTAAGGTAAAAATACATACAGACACTGTCAGCAACACGTGTTCAAGGGCATCATTCCTTCAGCTGCAGTGCAGTCTAACAATAATGATTGTTTTTGCTTATTTAGTGTGCAAATGTTCATGGCCATACAAAAAGCAAAGGCTCTCGGTGACGTAATGATGGTGTTCGTGGCAACCGGTGTGATATTTAAAGTTATGACAGTGAGCAGCAGCGGGGGGCGCCCTTGCTGCACATTTCACCCCAAACAGCCGTATGAGAAGCAGCCAGCCCATCGGCCAATGAAAACCGGACGTGTTCAGACATTTTCAAGAAACTGAGACACACGGGGACTATCGCTGACGAGAGTGGATGAAATCTTTGGAGCGGTTATTAAAAACACTCCAGATATCAAATTTCAGACCATTAGAGGATAAAGAAGGATCTAGAAGGACTGAACACAGGGAAAACAGGCCGGTCACTCTCAGTGCTGGAGCTGGTAGTTATAGAATTAAATTAGGAGGGACACAAATTCCAGGGTACAGAAGTCGTCATTAATGGAGAGCCTCCCTTTGTCGCCAAGGTGACTGAAGGCTTTACCACCCGTGGCCGTGAGGACAGGGCAACGAGCAGCGATCAGGACAGGGAGGGGGTCAGGGAGCAGGAGAAGAGTGCTTATATCAATGCCTCTCCCCACAGCTGTGCAGGACAGACGGATGTGTAGGTGGCTGGATGGACAGACGGACGGACAGACGGATGGACAGACGGACGTGCAGGTGCTTCTCCGCGGCCGCGTCACCAGTTCATGATGCAGTTCCTGTTCAGTGTCATGAAGTATACCTGGCTGCTGCCCCCCCCTCGTACGGAGGCAAAGAATACCTGGGACGGGAGGGGGACACCATGCAGAGCCATGTCAACCAAGGGTAATGTGGGGGGTGGCGCATAATTCATACAGAGGCGTCAACTTTACCATTAGCCACTGATATATTTCGAATCAGTCAGACAGGGGAGGGCGTATTCAGGCGGCCAATCCCCCCCCCCCCAGTGTCTCTGCATGAGGCTGCCCTCACCTTGTCATTCCTCTCGCACAGGAACTTCAACCTCTGGGCTCTCTTATGCATGAAGACCCCGTCCAGGTGTCCTGTGTCCACGGAGCGGATCTCGATGGCCTTCTCTCCCCAGCCCATGATCTGATTGGAGCAGATGTATGCTGCAGGGAGAGAGAGAGACAGAGAGAGAGCAATACGTTCTGGTGACACACACTTGGGATGAGGGCCAAGACTCGCCCCAGGGCAGCCGACGGACCTCAGGGCTGGTGACAGATTCTGCGAGGCTGGGGATGGACTGCAGGAACGTATCTGTACTTTTCTGTTATGTTTAGAAGGTCAGCATCCAGCTTAAGCCCTAACCCTAATCAGTATAGATAGGTTTGGAAAATTCTCTGCCTGTGAACTGTAAAATCTCATTTGGCTTCTCTGTCTCCTTCCTACATGGTTCAAGAAGCTTCATCCACGCTTCAGAAATTAACAGTAAATACAAGCAGAGAATTTACTGGAGAATTATATAACCTTGTTAGTGAATTATTGGATGTCCACCATCTTTTAGGGAGAATTTCTTGAAAATGACATCAACTCACTATTCAGTCGGTTGACATTCTGTTCACATGAAGTTACACCCCTGTTTCCGTAAACAACAACATTTTCATTTCCATAATCAATTTCCTGCTCTAAGGATGCAAAATTATGTTTGGCAACTTTCCCACAATTCCCAGTGAGCATTCTGCCCTATTCCACAGAATTTGCCAAAGATTCGTGGGAAATTGAGGTGGCTACAGCCCAGACAAAAAGCAGATAAGAGAAAATCTTTCAATGTAAATATTTACAAATAAGAGGAAAACGGTTTAAATAAATCAAGCGCCGAAAAACAAAAAAGATAAGGAAGTAACTGTACAGTGATAAAATGTAAAGAAATGGTGATGTGTGGGGCCCACAATTTACCTTAGTTTCTCAAAACAGGTTCTATCAGAAATCTGCCTGATGGCCCAAGATCTATGTGTTCGATTTCAGTTACATGCGGTTTGCTCAGGGCACACAAAACTGCATCCACAAGGTAGAAACAGCGTGTCCGATTTGCTGGTGGGGGCGCCCCCGGCAGGCCCCCCCAGAGCACTGAACCGGGCACCCTCACCGACTGAGGTGGGCATCTCGCCCCACTGCAGCACCACGTCCTTCACGATGCGCCCGTAGGTGTTCACGTAGACGCCTTCGTCCTCGTAACACAGCAGCATCTCCATGCCATCCGAACCAGACAGGAAGACGATGGCATGTGGCATCACCAGGCTTTGGATCTGCGGGATACAGGCGCTCAGGGTCAGGACCCATGGGATCTGAGGGGTTGCTAGGTAACAGAGGATCTACCATCATCTGTGGATGTTGGGGGTGGGGGGGGGGGGGGGACAATTTATGAATATCGCCCACAGCTTAGCAGGGACCCAGGCCCAAAAA
>JAODJX010000002.1:25815489-25829135 GCA_026776945.1 Isichthys henryi
CCAGGCGGGGATTCGAACCCGGGTCCCAGAGGTGTGAGGCGACAGTGCTAACCACTGCACCACCATGCCGCCCCTCACACTGTCTAATAACAGCTTATTTAATGAAAATGATCACATATGGTTCAAAATTTTAAATCTAAGATGACAAATATCAAGGAAATGGGTAAGAGAGTGAAAAGTTATATAAAAAATATTTCATAGATTGACAAAAACATTAAAGTTTTGAGCGAAAAGTGCATGATGTTTTCAGGAAATGTGTTTCTATATTATTTATGTCTATGATTCCTCTTACTAAGTTTTTTTTAACATTTGAGCAGAAACAATCTATGCATGCATCCATCCTCCACAGTCCACATGGATCCCATCCATCTATCCATCCATCCATCCAGCTTATCCTCCTGGGTCGCGGGGGGTCCGGAGCCTATCCCGGAAGCTATGGGCACGAGGCAGAGAACAACCCAGGATGGGGGGCCAGCCCATCGCAGGGCCCGCATGGATCCCTCAATATAATATATAATATGTTCCAAATAAAGGACTATCTAACCCAATAATAGGTAACCCAAATAACTACTGGTTCCTAATATCCTTTCAAGTTGTTACTGTTATGTCCAAATTTGTCCAGCTTTCAAAAGCACTTTTACATGCACTTTTCAGGTATATGTACTAGGAATTTGGTTCTGTTACCATTTCCACTGGCCTTTTGGACACGCTGGAGCTTATTCTGTGTTACGTTTTTTTGGCCAACTTTCCTCCGGCTCACCAAGCTGCTCACTACCCCCACCCACAATACTGCCACTTTCACATGAATAATAATTAGCCAGACGATCTCGGCAGCAAGGAAGTGGTTACGCTGTAATTTTAAACAGGCCACAAGACCCAAGACCATTACACTGCAAGCGATTTAGTCATTGAACACTATTACTGAAGGTAACTTCAGTAAGAGGATCCTTCAGACAACGGCAGCCTCTCACCAGACTTTTGAAGGTAGACTTTTCAAAAACTGGGGAATGCAAAAATAAAAAATAGCACATGTTGAGTATTTAAAAAAAGACAATCTGTCAAAAAACGTAAGTTCACTTCATATTTATTTGATTTTCATGGAACATTTTCTTATGGACAAAATGTAGTTTTTGCCGCACTGAAGATAACGAACTACAATGTATAAAGATGGCAAACACTAAAGATTTCGATGATGCTGTAATAACAGGTGACAGATTTTCTCATATATCTCAACCCATCCATCCATCCATCACCACTTGGGTGGTGACCTGGAATCTATCCCAGAAATCATAGGGCACAAGGCAAGGGACACACCCCAGACAGCTTATATTTATGTACACAATTGTGGTCATTTGGGTTTTGAAATAACTATATAACAAAGTTATATCATACACTGTTAAGACGTTAAACAGAATACATTTCAAGCCATGAATGTTGTCATTACCCCCACATTACAAATGAGGGCAGCAAACCCACTGCAAAAGCAATTTAGAGCGTCTGTTCCAATTCAGCCGCCGTTCTGTCTGATCCCGATCAGGCCGGCGTGTCCCAAAGGAGCCCTGAATCGAGCCCGGTGGCTCTGACACAGCGAGGATGCGCAGAAGGGCGGCTATTAGCGCCGTACGGCCTGGGCAGAGATGAAGAGCGATGGGGCGAGTGAGGAGTCATAGCCGCGGGGACAGAGAGAGCGACGCTTCCTCTGTGCTTCCGCTCCTTTTCTCAGCTCCTCCTTGGTATACTGAGTGCCAATCGATTCGCCACGCGCTGAAAAACAGGTCAAACGCACAAGGTCCGGCACACAGACACTCACTGTGTCCTGCTACTTCCTCACAGCCAAGCCCACGCTGCCGTCGGCCCATGTGATTCCCAGGGCTGGTGCCATTTATGCTTGTTGTCCTCCCAAACCAGACACCCAAGCTGCACACTTGGTATGATGCCCCCCCGCTGAACCATGAACAGGCAGACCAGTTAAAAGATGTCTGACACGTCTCAGCAGACCACTGATGGCACCTTTGTCCTGTCCATCGGTCTCCTCGCCCTCCCAGATCATCACGCCGCTTCTGAGTCCAGCAGGAAGCCGAGCATGAAGCCTCCACTGCCCACACAGCGCCCCTTTCCAGGTCTACAAGAAGCTCATCTAACGGTTCAGCAGACTGCATCAGTTAAACCCTCGACTGGGGCAAGTCCAGTCAGACCCACCATCTCAAGCTGTCTTGGGCCTAAGTGCGGGGGATGCCCAGATGTGGGGAGTTGCACCCAGTTGCAGTCATTTTCACCCAGACTCTGGTGTAATGCAGGACAGGTCTGGTCGTGTTACAGGTTTGAGGTGGAGTTAGAATGCAGTGGAATGAGATGTGGGAAGCGCAGGGGAGCGGCAACCAGCTGCATGCCCCCCCCGGAGCCGCTGCCGCCCCGCCTAGCGGAGGCGGTGAGGCCCAGCAGGCTACGTACCGCTGCACGGTACCGAGTGGACATGGTGTTGTAGAGGATTGGGTTGATGGCCGCGCTGAGGTAGAAGAGCACAAAGGAGACAAGGTTGAAGTACTGACTGATGTAGTACATGTCCGGGCTGGAGCTCAGAGACATAGAGAAGAGTGTGCGGCCCACGTGAAAGGGCAGCCAGCAGAGGACGAAGGCCAGGACGATGACCGCTGAGCGAGGAGAGAGAGAGAGACAGGGAGAGAGAGGGAGGAGAGAGCGGAGGAGAGGGTCGCAGAGTCAGGCAGGCTAACCACGGGGGAATGAGGAGGAGTATGTTGGAAAGGCAGTCATCAGAGAGGAGGAGGAAGAGGAGGAGGAGAGCGGAGGAGTCAATATCCCACTCCAGATTTTGATTTACAGACCCAGTTAAACTATATGTTTCTATACGCGCCCAAAGCAGTAGTGGAGCAAAATCTGCTTGTGTGCCCTCAGCCCTGCACAAACCTCCAAATCCATCCCTCTACCCAGCAACACCCATGCCTCATCCATCTGAAGCCCAGCCCTCTACCCAGCATCCTTCACTTCCTGTTCATCCTTCACTTCCTGTAAAAGGCTGTCATCACATCATTTCTTGTGGACTGATAATTTAACTTATTTAGCAGACATTTATCCAATGCGACATACAACTAAGAAGAGACCAGTCACAGGAGCACCTGGGGTTAGCAGCCTTCTTAATGGGCCCAGTGGTGAAATCATTCTGTGGACCATGGAAATTGAACCTTCTGATCACGAGTCCCAACCCACACAATCACACACCACCTTTTTGTCTTTGGTTTTTTCAGATTGTTTGACTGTGATATATTATTATTATTTTTTTTTATTTCAAACTTCTCTACTTTTCAGCTCCACTTTGGGTGAGATGTGGCAGTATGCATACAGATGGTTAATAGGTTGAAGCTACCCAACACATGCACACGGAAACTGCTTTAAATGCCCCAGCTCTCTTCCCATAATCCTCTCTGCCTCTCCAGCCCCATCAACCTGGTCTGCTTACCCAGCATCTTGACGGTCTGCCGGTTGGCCCTGTCCCGGTGGGCACAGTGCCGCCGGTGCCACAGCCTGCGGGCGATGAGGCCGTACAGGAGGCTGAGGCAGCAGACGGGCACCAGGAAGTACAGGTTCGAAAGCCACATCATTGTACCCAAGAGGCCTGAGGCCTTGGCGTA
This sequence comes from Isichthys henryi, assembly GCA_026776945.1. Classification (NCBI taxonomy): domain Eukaryota; kingdom Metazoa; phylum Chordata; class Actinopteri; order Osteoglossiformes; family Mormyridae; genus Isichthys; species Isichthys henryi. The sequence goes on from JAODJX010000002.1 coordinate 25,819,137, forward strand.
CTGCGTGCAGCGGCACTCGGTCCCGCCGCTGTCATCCAGCTGCTCAACACCCACCAGTGCAAAGACGGGCCCAGCGCTCAGCAGTGCCACCGTCCACAGCACCCCGATAAGCGCCTTCACCTTGCCACGAGTCACCAGCACCTTGGCGTGTAGCGGGAAGCAAACGGCCAGGTAGCGCTCCACGCTCAGCGCCGTGATGTGTAGGATACTGGCGAAGGTGCAGCCCTCGCTGAGGAACTGCGACAGCTTGCAGATCACATCGCCCAGCAGCCAGGGCTGGAAGTTCCACAGCTGGGAGGCAGCAGAGTAAGGAGTGGAAGGTAGAAATGGAGAGATCGTGCGGGAAAAGGGAGAGATGGAGAAAAGATGGAGGAAATCTGGATAAGTGTAGGTTGAATAAGGCAGGAAAGTAGGAAATCGAGAAAATTGACAAGGTTTATAATGGGATTGGTTTTACACTTAAAAAGGGCAAAGAGAGAAGTAAAGAATATGAGCGATCATCACTAGCGAACAATATCCAGGATAAGCCTAGAATCATGAGAGACTGAAGAAAGGTAAATAAATCTGTCAGGACTGGGGGCGCAGGGAATGGGAGTTACCTTGTAGAGGTCAACGGGCATGTGCAGTAAGAGGGAGTTACCTTGTAGAGGTCAACGGGCATGTGCAGTAAGAGGGAGTTACCTTGTAGAGGTCAATGGGCATGTGCCGTAAGAGGGAGTTACCTTGTAGAGGTCAATGGGCATGTGCAGTAAGAGGGAGTTACCTTGTAGAGGTCAATGGGCATGTGCAGTAAGAGGGAGTTACCTTGTAGAGGTCAATGGGCATGTGCAGTAGGAGGGAGTTACCTTGTAGAGGTCAATGGGCATGTGCAGTAAGAGGGAGTTACCTTGTAGAGGTCAATGGGCATATGCAGTAAGAGGGAGTTACTTTGCAGAGGTCAATGAGCATGTGCAGTAAGAGGGAGTTACCTTGTAAAGGTCAATGGGCATCAGCAGTAGAATGATGATGTCAGAGAAAGCCATGCTGCAGAGATATAGGTAGGTGGTGCTTCGCAAATCCCGGCGGAGGCGCACAACCAGCACGGTCAGTGTGTTACCCACCAGGCCCACCAGCAACAGCAGGACGCATACCGTCGTCACCAGTACCAGTTCTGGAGAGCTGAAGAGGGGTTCCTGGTGATCAGTAAAGTCTGGCAGCCCGTCTCTGTCCTTGTCGCTGTCGTTTCCGCAGTCGTCCCAACAGCCTGACACGGATACATTCAGACCCACTATGGAGTCCATTATCCCACCGTGGTTCTCCTCACTTCCTTATTGCTGATTGGGCAGCAATCCTAACCGAGGTCTGTCCACACCAGAGAATGTGGCAATCGGCTAATACATATGCTTTCTATGGCATCTAGATGTAACCAGTTTGAACGGTTGCTTTAACAAAGGCACATCAGCCATAACATGGTCACAGGCTGTCCGGCTTCTATCCCAAACAGTCCTGCTGGGTCAAATCAGGAAGCCCAACCTCAGTCCCCAAGCACAAGGATGATGAGTCAGCTGACCGAAGCTGACCAATCAAACTGTTGATTTTGTTGAATCAGTCCGTCGTTGAGCTGAAGACAATATGGCATGATTGAAAGGATGGCAATACTGGAGCGACATCATTAACCTAAACAAAAAAGAATACAAACATTTGTATTTATATGTGTTTTAACTTGCCAGCTATTTATCCATCTGTACAACAAGATGGGCTAGAAAATTACTAAACACAAACGCGTGACTTAACGAAATAATTTTCAGCCTGAGGGTATTTTAATATGAAATTGTAAGGAATTCTCATGTTTAAGCATTGATTTTTTGGAGTACAATTTAAAGTAACGGGAAAAAGTCAGAAATCTTAAAAAAGGCAGAAAATGCTTAAATTTTACTGGGATTTTTATTTCCTATCAAAATTCTGCAGTTTTAATTTGTTTTTGGTCAAGATACCAATTTCCAGCGATGCCAGTTTCCTCCCATGAGAAAACAAAACGATCCTTTTGCCGTATTCATGCAATTCAAAGGACCCTGATCTAATTACGTTGTGCATTAAATGCCGCTCATGTGAACCTAAAAGGGCACGACGTCCTACAGCAGAGCAGCATCCAGGCCACGACATTCCCAACACACCCTGTAATTCCCGGGACATAAGGGAAACCGCCACAATCCCGAATGGAAAAGGTCTTGTAACACAGAACACAAGCTCTTGCTTTAATTACCTGTTTTTATAATTAGTACCTGCACGCATAAAATCATTTGCCAAAAAAGGTAATGAAGCATCTTCTCTACATGAATTAATACGGACGGTAGCTGTAGTGCTATGCTTTCCTTACAGCATGCAACACTGTTGCCAGTGCACCATCCCATCCAGGGTGTACCCATCCAGGGTGTACCCATCCTTTTGTCCTGTGCTGCCTGGGATAGACTCCAGCCCCGCCCCTCACCCTCACCAGGAAAAGCGATTGGAAGATGGATGGATAGACGTAATGCTGTGCTAAGGCACTTTTCTTATTAACAGATTATTTCCTGTTTGATTACCTTTTGATCTTAACCTTAATCAAAAAAGACGAATCAGGACAATGTGGGTGTTATGTCTGAATGAACAGCCAGCTTTTCTTCACCTGTTCATGGCACACATATGTACGGTCGAACAAACGTGGACAGGAGAAATTCTGAGTTTCAATACTATTTAAAATCTCAAGTGGCCATAAAGTCTGATGAAGTCTACAGTCAAACACACACAATCAACCGACCACATTTTCTTATATCAGATGTAGAAAAATTGTGCTTTACTGCAAATCCAGTTGGTACTCTAGGATTCCTAAAATACGCTGCTGGGATTGTCTCACAATTCACCAAACACCTTACAATTCAGTGCAAAGCAACATACAGCAACAAAGATAAATAAATAAATCAAACACCACACTTATAATAGATTTTTAAAAATCTTATAATAGGAATATATAGTTGTAACATTAAAAACGGCACCCTGGGGAACACTGACGCTTCCAGACTGGACTTGAATGAAAATATAAGGGCAACTGGAACACCTGTTAACCACGCAAACCAGTCATATCCTTACCTGCTCTCCCTGAGCCCCCGATGGTTTAAGGTGTTCGCGCTTCACCGAAAGTCATCTAAGATCAACCCTCACCTGTCCTCGATATCAGAGAAGCCGAAGAGGCCGAGCGAATACATACACTGGCCTTCGCTCCTATCGCTCAGGCCCTGCCCACCCTGCCTGCCTCCCTCACTCCCCCCCACAGGATCAATGACATCTCACAGAGGGGAGGGGAGGTGCCCAGTCCTGGGTCTTAATAACATTACCGGAGTTATTCCACATGTGATCGGGCAGCCCACAGCGGTGTCTCAGCCCAGGGGTCTGCGTGCGTCGCCGTGGTAGCGACCAGCACGTCAATCGCATGCCGATGCTGCCCCCGTTTAACTTGGCCCCCCAACAAAAAAAAAAACTACATAGAGCGAACAAACAGGGAAATCAGCACACGCACACACTTATAGCATAAGACACGCTACAACGAAATGTGGTGAATTCAAACCAAAAACTAAAAACTTATTTATTAAATACTTATGCACATGCTGATTTTGAGACAGCAGATATAACATTTCACAAATAATCTTCACAAATAACGGTCACAAACGCAGAGCGGAAGCTTCAGGGCAGACGTCACTGTCATCTGACAGCACGGTGACCCCTGGGGAGCTGCCGGCTGCATAGGTCCAAGGGAGGTTCTCTGTGGGGAACACGGTGGTGCTCGGAACCAAGCTCAAAAGCGGCTCCGGTCAGGCACCAGAGAACCTCGGCGGAGTCCCAGTCGGTTTTGGGTGTCTACGTCAGCCGGGGCTGGGGGGGTGAGCAGGCAGCACCTGGCACAAGATCAGTGAGGGCTGTGTGCAGATCCGTGCCAGTTAAGCCAAGAGGGACGCTGTGACCCCCAGCCACCCAGCCCATCCACTGTGCTCACTCAGACACAAACACCCCGACTCAAAATGACCCAGCGGCTCATCCAGTTCATTGCCAGCATCCGCAAGTCAGGATTCCCACTGTCTGTGCTTGCGGTACAGGTCAAAGGTCGTGCGGGATGGGCGGGATATGGGGCAGGGCCGCGGCAGCTTCAGCTCGTCCCCTGGGAAGAGTTGTGTCTCCCTGTAGAGTTCCCCAGGATTGTGGAAGGCCAGGAGGTCAGGGCCCTCTGCTGGACTGTCCTGGCACTGCGTGCCAAAGAGAAGCCCAGAAATCACAAACCTGCAGTGTTTACATTGACACTTAGTGGTCAGATATCTTCATTGACCTGGGTGCAGGGTGTGATGGATCAGACCTTGTTGGAAGGGGTGGGCGGGACCAGCTTCAGCCTATCGTGGAGAGCCTGGCTGATCAGCTGATCCTCTGGCACACAAATGCTGACGAGTTCTCGGTAGAGGTTCTGAGAGCGCGGGATGTTGACTCCTGTGTGGCAAGGAGGGAGGAGTGACACACACACACACACACACACATTGCCCCCCCCAGTAATTAGCAGACTTCCTCTTGCACCCCTGTGTGACCAGCGTCTGCTTGATTTCATCATCGTTATTAACAAGCTTCCCGGATGGCCAGACGACTGATGCCTTGAACAGCTGGACATTTCAATACTGGGTAGAACCATTCGTGTTGGCCAAGCACCTCTTGGATGCGAACCCACATCATACCGATGTTGAAAAGCTATCATGCTTGCCATTCTCCACCCATAGATAGCTCATAAAATGACCCCCCCCACACGGTTGTCCCACTCTCCAGGCCCCTGACCCCGCCATGTGAATCTCACACCCACATCTTAACAAACCTTCCGTAGATCGCACACTAATGTTGCTCTTGGTGTACGCAGACGCCTTCAGGCGCTGTTGCACTGCCCTCTTGGGATCAAACTCCTTCTCTGCCAGGTCCTTCAGTTCCGCCTTCAAAGCCAGGGTGGTGTTGAGCTCCGCCCCCTGGCAGAACTTTCCGGAACCTTCCTCGGCCAGTCCGCTGACAGAGACCCCTTCCTTGACTGGGGGCTCCGGGCCTCCAAGCTTCTTGCCGCTCTTCCTCCCTGTACAAATGAGCAACAACTCCCTGTATAACAACTCCAATGAATGTAAGGGGGCACGATGATTAAACGAGTCATGTCAATAAGCCATTCGGCAGAGAGGTAACCATGTTTCAGGAGGTGTTTATCAAAACAAACACTGTGCCATATAGCTGCGCAGGCCAACTGAGCAATTAATTTTGATGCAATTAAATGAAACATAAACAGAATTAGCAACATGTGCTAGAATTTTAATTAGGGGTAGGGAGAAATTTTAAATAAAGCCTCAATGCGCTTTCTGTCAAAAAATTGCAGTGGTTAACATAGGTAACAGGAAATTTAATCAGCTATTTTAACACATCAGGTGTGAAAAATGCACATGTGAGAAGACCCACGAGGTGAAAAAAAAAACCTGCAAATGGTTGAGAAATGAACACGGCTGTACTGCCCCGCCCCCTTGCTGCATATTATTTGCACTAAAACATACAAATTGTAGCAATTTAATGGCTAAGCGACGTGAATGATTGCGTCCCTCACGTGGGCCAGTCCATGGCCACAAGACCACAGCGCCAGATGCAGTCAAATCGTGCCCTTGTAGCACATTCAAGCTCTGCAACAGAGAGGAGTTACTGGGATGTAATATTGGGGGCACTAGAGTCCAGCAAAACCAGAGTGCAGTGAGGATACAATCATCATTAAGCTTGCTGTATTTCAAAAGCCATGTAACCAGATGAGCACTGCAGACATAAGCCACAAAAAGCAGTCCAGGCCCATAGTGGGAAGGGTCGCGACCTCAAAACCAGCAGTCATTCTGTTCATTCGGGACTTGTGGCAGGGAGAAACAGTTTTATTGTTAGCCCACCATTCAGCTCGGTGTGGTTCTTGGACCGGCGGGTGGTTTGGGTTGCCTCCTGCTGACTGCCGGGCTCAGTCACCGCGGTACGGACAACATGCTCCTCGGTTGTGGTTCTGCTGAACTTCATCACCGTCTCCTTCGGCTTTGGGCTGATATTGAATCGCACCTGACGGTAAAGTAGGTATGAGCAGATCATAAAAGTTAGGTAAACAGGTGTCATCACGCTGCACATCTTTGGATAGCGTGAGGAGAGGATGAAAGCCCAACACTCACAAAAGTCAGGTTAGGTTCAAAGCCCAACTCTGGTGGTGGGAGGAAACAGCAGTCTTATGCACAAAAATGTTATAAAGATTTAAAGGCAAAAACTTGACTTAACCTCTGAAGATGAGCAGAAGTTTCCCTGCATATGAAAATTTCAGTTATTCATGTTTTCTGTTCTCAGTTTTTCACAGAGCAGGAAAATCTATGAGGACTCAAACAACTGACGGGACGTTCCGAACAGTCAACATTGACTTGACAGCACCTACTACAGTGCTGCAAAGGGACAGAAACTTTCCAGAAACTTTCCATGGGAAGTTAAGCTGGGAAATTTTGGAAATATTGAGCTCTGTAGAATGTAGATCAGATACAGCAAGCAAAGTATATGACTAATAAGCAGTGGGATTTGATACAGGTGTTTATTTTTGGGATGCTTTTATGCACATAAGTACACAAGTACTCACAAGCACTTGGTTACACAATGATATCATTATTAGGGTGTCAAAATGTTTTTTCCTCAACTACATTTAAGTTCCCTATTATAGGTTAACCTGCAATTTTACAATTTTCCAGTTTATTCCCATATATTCCCGTTAGTTCACATGGAAAGTTCGAATTTTAAAAGAATTTTGCAGCCCTAATTAATAACACGGTAATGTTTCTCCCGCGTGACCGACCTGCCTTTGTGGCCGCCTCCCTCTTCGCTTGCCCTGCTTCAGGATGCCAGGCTCAATACTGGGCCTCTCCGGGGTCAGGGTGACAGACAGATCCAGATCGGGGTGAGTCGTGAGTCGGCTGCAGCCAGCCGGGACGGGGGGTGCCTGTGGCATTTCCGGACCGTCCATGGGGCTGAACTTGTCGGTCATCGTGGAGCGTTAAAACCTGGAAGTTCTTCACTATAACTATCAGCCCACCAATGCAATGTGACACTTACAGAAATATACAAGAATTAACTGAGGTGCATAAACTCGGGTACTCTGAAATACATTTCTAAAAATCTAAGTCCAGTATCTCTTAGCTATGCAATTAATTACTTTAACTAAATAACCAATTAAATAGCGACATTCATAGCATTCAATTACTGCAACTTGCACTATCTACAGTAAAACTCATGCGTGTTAAACCCAAACACTCATAACAGATGTACAGAGAACAATACATTACGAAAAACAAGTTACACAGCAGTGTATCCCCCTTTTGATCTCCGATAGGAGATCAACACTAAGCGGACACAACATGAGTATTCCTCGACGGTGTTCATCGCAGTACTACAGCAAATTACTTTCTTTCTTAAATTCTGTTTTAGAAAGGAACTTTCTAAACCTGCCGACTCCACAATACAGGTGGCGTGTTGTTTCCCCCTAATCTTCGTGACCGTGAAAGAAAAAGACATAAAAGACCGGAAAAGTACATAAAATATATTATTTTGGGGTTACCCAGGTACCCAGCAGTGAAATATGTGAGCTTTTAAATCTTACCGTGAAATCATAACCAGTAGTCTGATTAAACTACCTGAACTTGTTGCTATCTACCTACTGCACTACACGCCGTTTCAGTTAATAAAATGAACACATCTGTATGTGTGCTTGATAAGAGACATCTCTTATTCCGTTATTTTTTATATTTTAGACTCCTCCGAAAGTTTAAAATTCCCTCCACCGGTTCCGCCGAATGCGCCATCTTTTTTCGATGACGGTTTGTAATTTCTATGGTTTCACTTCCGGTGTCTGACGTCAAGGCATGACGAGTCAACCACCGAGTGTGAGAATTGACGGGATTTCTGGATCGGTCCGACATCAACGTCATAAAAGAGGCGTGTTTCCGACGGAAGTGGCGTTTTTAGTGACGTTTCGTGACGCTTTCATCCGAGTTCGGAGTTGGAGAGAAATAATGTAGATCAGTACAACTGTGTGAAAACCTAATTGAAAATACTTTTGGAATTTCTACGAAAGAATAAATCCACACTAATGTCTAGTCATATTTCAGAAGAATAGTTTATACTGTATACTGTATCTGCTGCATGTCAATCACAGTATAGTTCTGTGAGATAAAAGGAAAATGATGTAAAAATGCAGTGTATATGTAATATTGACCCCAAGATACTGCTTCCGTGTGGTGCAGTCAAAAAGACTATAAGAAATGAAACATAAATACAATTCTGTTGATTCATAGGTTATAAATTTATTGATGCTGTTCTTTGTGTTCCATATATACACGTAGGCTTTTTACAAGAGATATGTCATTCTCCACAAAATATACATACATGCTTACGTAAAATCCCTTGAACAGTAATCGGGTACATTATTTACTTGTACGTCTGTTCAACAGAAATGCAGATCAAAAGTTGTTGAAAGAATAATACAGTCTGCTCCTTTTTGTTTAAATAAATTAATGGAAATATAAAATTATTGTTTTCTTTCCTGACCTTTCTTGAAGGCCTTGTACACATGTAATCCATTTACTGTTATAAAATGCTGTGTTGTGGTCTTCATTTGCCCCTAACGCTCAAAGAAATCACTTGTTTTTAAAAGGGTGTTTTTGCACGTCGCTTTTAACTTTTCATGACTTACTGTAAAATTTGGCACAGATTTCCTCACTGGTAGCTAAACTCTGCATTTACAGATGTGCAGAGGCACAATTCAGACATTTGGTCATAATCTTACAGTTATTATAGATAATTAGCCTGTTTGTCAATTAGGACACTATCACAAATATTGCCCTACACGAAGACAACAGTGATATTGTGGATGTAATTTGTGTACTGGGATCAGGCATGCTCCAGGTGGCATGTGAGTTACAAGGGAATCCTTCCACATACCAAATGTATTAAGGAATTGACCACACCGGCCATAAAAACTGGCATATTTGTCAAAAACCAACAAGTCCTTTGTTCCTCTGAGATGAGTGGTGATTAGCATGGAAAGGTTCAGACCAGGACCAGAGCTAGTGGCCACAGGTCGAGATCTTCTCCTGAGGATGTCTGTTACCTCCATGAACAACATGGTTACTCAAAGGGGTGTGGTCTGGGGCACCAGGCCGTGTACTGCACCGCTTTCGATGCAGGTGGGGGGCTTTGCTTTGGTGCTCGGCGGCGGCGGCCAGTCAGGATCCAGCAGCAGCTGCTGGGCGAGACGCTGGTACTGGGCTCGGGGAGGCTCCGAGCTGCGGCAACAGCAACCACGGTGGCTGGGCGATGGTATTCCATCCACTTCCATCTGATGTGAAAAACAAAGAATGCAGGTGGCCGACAAGAGAGCAGCAGTTCCTAGGGAGGCCTGCAAATAGGGCCACCTACTGGAAGGATGCTGGCAAAGACTTCCATAAGTGCTAATCATAATGATGAGTTGAACAGCAAATTATGTTAGCTGTAACCCCAGAAACAAGCCACATGCAACATTTTCTAGGAGTGTGCCTTATGTTTTAAGCATTATTCTTTCTCTTTTTGGCTGCTTGGAATGCTACATCTGTTCATAGGCCTGCTATGAATGTCGGCTGGTGAGCTGTTCATAGGCCTGCTATGAATGTCGGCTGCTGAGTTGTTCATAGGCCTGCTATGAATGTCGGCGGCTGAGTTGTTCATAGGCCTGCTATGAATGTCGGCTGCTGAGTTGTTCATAGGCCTGCTATGAATGTCGGCTGGTGAGTTGTTCATAGGCCTGCTATGAATGTCGGCTGCTGAGTTGTTCATAGGCCTGCTATGAATGTCGGCTGCTGAGTTGTTCATGGGCCTGCTATGAATGTCGGCTGCTGAGTTGTTCATGGGCCTGCTATGAATGTCGGCTGCTGAGTTGTTCATGGGCCT
>JAODJX010000002.1:25844294-25862618 GCA_026776945.1 Isichthys henryi
CAGTGAGGTAGACAGACAGACTAACCTTACGGACAGTGTACAGTGAGGTAGACAGACAGACTAACCTTACGGACAGTGTACAGTGAGGTAGACAGACAGACTAACCTTACGGACAGTTTACAGTGAGGTAGACAGCCAGACTAACCTTACGGACAGTATACAGTGAGGTACAGACAGACAGCAGTGACATCAGAAAGATGGCTGAGGCGTAGTAATAGTAATCATCCAGAGACCAGAGAATAACGCTGAATACTTGGAAAATATAGAAAGGGTTGAGCACCTGCAACAGCGAGAGAGAAGAAACCTGAGTAAATGTGAGTGCAGATGGAGATGCCAAGAGCTTACATGACCGCCAGCACCTCCTGCTGTCTGGGAGGACCCTGGACATGCAGATACTCAACCTCCTTGACAAGCAGATTGGGAACCGAAGGCACTTTTACTTCAATCTGGTTGATGCCATAGAACAGCCTCCTAAAAGGAAAAGAGAGGGATATAAATGTAGAGAAGAGGAGAGACTGTCATAGGGAGAGAGGAGAAAGGGGATCTATGAGGCCGCAAAGGATGATGGTGTTTGATTGGCTGAAACTGCCTGTGGTGTGTGAGTATGTGTGATTGCCAGCGAGTGCCCTAATCCCCTAGGCCACACCCACTCCCACCACCAACCCTTCTGCCACCGTTTACTGGAAAAATAATCAAAAGATGGATGGATGGATAGATAGTGTGTCTAGGTGCTCTGTGAATGACTGGCATTCCAGCCAGGGTGCCCCTGTCTTATGTATTGTGCTGCCTAGGATATGCATCAGAGTCATGGTGACCCACGAGGAGTAACACGCGTGACGCGACACACGCAGGGTAACACGCGTGACGCGACACACGCAGGGTAACACGCGTGACGCGACACACGCAGAGGCACATGTGCCCACCTGTTCTCCTGCCTCCTGGCTGACAGCCCATGGCTGTGCAGGGAGTAGAAGTCTACGATGGGGATGCCATGGTCCAGAGTGTCTAGCGGCTGGTAACCGCGGGCCTCTGAGTTCCACATGTATGTGACAGACTGTAGGCGAAAGCATCGTACCTGGGGAGGCAGGATCAGGAACTTACAAAGGACAGCGCTGCTTGCTATGATCGAACATTGATGAAATCGGGGTGCATGTGAGCTCCCCAGGAATGTGCGTACATGTGAGTGTGCATGTGAGTGTGCATGCAAGTGTGCGCCCTCAAAGACAGTACCTCCCAATAGAATGCATGCTCTTGTGGTCCCTTGCTGCAGTCCTCTGTGATCGCCTGTTCTCTGGCCACGCCCCCAGCTCCCTCTCTGGCCACGCCCATCCCCGGAGGGTCCATACGGGGAATCTGCAGAGTTTTGATCCGGACCCGGAAGTACCGCCCAAACTCATCCTAGGTGATTAATACATAATTTATTCACTTAAAGCAATAGACATAAAATGTTTTATTTTCCAACTAGTGTCACGCCCACCAGGAGTGGATCCGTGGAGGCGACCAATTAGATTGTGACACGGGAAGCTAGGAAAGGAGAACAGACGCAACCATGGTTGCGAAGTATTTGTCAATGTTTTATTGCAATACTGAGCACTCTATTGTCTCTTGTCTTACCCTCAGACCTCCCCGCTCCTGTCTGCCTTCCGTGTGTCCTTTACCCTGCCGACTTTCCTTCCCCAGACTACCCCTCGACCCTGAACCTCCTGTCCAGCCCTCCCTGCCAGCCCCCGGACCTCTCGTCTCCCCTTCCCTCTGTCTCCGTGTCCTGTGCCTGCCTGTCGGACTGACCACCACGGCTTCTGACCAAACCTTCTGTCCCCGACCATTCTACCTGTCTCACCTTTGGAAAGTCCTTAGCTCAGAGGGGAAGATAAAGATCATTTCATCCCGCATCTCTGGGTCCATGTCTCCCTGCCTGAGCCCCTCTGACAGGAAGCTGGAATCTAGCCCCTCCTGACACCTGCAATCCGTTACTGATTATTAATTATACAAATTTTTTCCACTAATATGAGGGGTCAGTTGCTTCATTAAGGCTCTCGTAAGTCCCTCCGTCCATCTCTCCATCCATCCATCCCTACATCCATCCATCCATCCATCTTCCCTGGACAGGGTTGTGGGGAGGCTGGAGACTATCCCAGGCATAAGGCAGGGGACAGTACGCAATTAGCTATGATAATTACATCCCTTGACGGGATGCAGTCCTGGATTTCCAGAGCACATACAGAAACACATTACGAGCAATTTATAGATTAGAGAAAAGCGTAACTCAAAGTCTTCTGGCTGTGAGAGGATATCCAACTGACGTGAGAAGATGCAAACTCCATGTTAGCTCTCACTGCTGAATAACATACAGTTAGGCTAACTAAACTGACCATAATGTATGATTGTGTGTGTATGTACCCTGTGACGGAGTGGTATTCTGTCGTACCCCTACCCTGTGCCATTTTTTAGAAAACTGAGGTTTTCTAAAAAATAACAGGTGTTCATCATATTGTAGGAAAATCTGGCCCCGCGATGTAATAACTACAAAAATGCTGCTCCTAGGACACTCACAGTAGTGCGTAGCAGCAGCACAGATGCCTGGGGGAGGGGGGCAGGCACACAGGCCCAACGGACGCTCCACTGGGGGACCCAGAGCAGCAGCAGGGCCAGCAGGCCCCCCGACAGCACACATCCCAGGACGAGCAGACAGATCCTCCATGGACTGGGGACGAAGCCACACACCTCCTGTACAGGGGAAGAAGATTAGTACCATAGAGTGTACAGCTCAGGACCAGTGACATCCTGCACAGGTCAGTACCATAGAGTGTACGGCTCAGGACCAGAGACATCCTGCACAGGTCAGTACCATAGAGTCCATAGAGTGTACAGCTCAGGGCCAGAGACATCCTGCACAGGTCAGTACCATAGAGTGTACAGCTCAGGGCCAGAGACATCCTGCACAGGTCAGTACCATAGAGTGTACAGCTCAGGACCAGAGACATCCTGCACAGGTCAATACCATAGAGTCCATAGAGTGTATAGCTCAGGACCAGAGACACCCTGCACAGGTTAGTACCATAGAGTCCATAGAGTGTACAGCTCAGGACCAGAGACATCCTGCACAGATCAGTACCATAGAGTATACAGCTCAGGGTCAGAGACATCCTGCACAGATCTGTACTGTAGAGTATACAGCTCAGTACAAGAGACACCCTGCACAGATCAGTACCATAGAGTATACAGCAAAGGGCCAGAAACAGTGGGTGTGTCCGAAATTGCATATTTGTTTACTATGTAATAAATGAAATATAGCATGCAAAGTGAGCAGTATCTTGGAATCCTCGGTATAGATGAGACAGTAGTAACAGGACTCAGCTGACATACTATATTCAGCAAAAATCCCGAAATGTGCAGGTGATGGATGCTACGCTATTCATTCATTTTATCATCTTTCATTATTTTAGGTTTGTTGCTACTATTGTTAGTTAATAGATTACTAACAAATGAATATAAAAAAAATCCTCCAAGGGGTTGGAAAAGGATTTGGATGAAAGAGAAATTAGGACAGATAACAGGATGGAAGAAGGATGAAGAGCGAGAGTGATGCTCACCATCTCCTCTTCCTCCGCGCGGTTCACCAGCTGGAAGCCCACCTTCTCCATCTCTCTCCACCGCTCCTTCTCCATTCTCTCCACCTCTCTTTGCGGTGCACCTCCCTCCTATTCCAGCTCCACAGCCCTTGGGGAAACGGGAGGTGGCATCACTCAAGGGCACTTTGTGAATGTGTCCACTGACCCAGAGTGACCCAGACTATCAAGAGAAATCTACTCCTTCAGCGATGCTCACCCTGGCTCCCGGTGAAGAAAGAAAAAAAAAAACAATCTTCTGGCAGAAGAACATTCTAGTAAGATAAAGGTGAAGTAGCATCTGAACGAGCCTCTCACAGACACTACAAAGTATGGAAACCTTCATCATATCATTGATGTTGGATTTAGGCTCTGTAGTGCAATATGCGGCATTAGACTAATTTTCAGAACACAGGGTTAATTTGTATAATATTTAAATTAAAGGTTAAGTTGTATAGTAATGTGATGCTAGACTGATGTTGATGTAAACACTACTGGAATCAAAATGAGAATCAGTCAAAGTCACTTTCTTTTCATTATTCAGATTATTTTTCTGTACATTGTTGCGTTGTATAACAACAATAGCATATTGTTATGCTACTAGATGATGGCGTGTCTGACCGCTGAGAGGAAGACGACTAAAAGAGAGGAAAGCAGGATGAAGAGGCACAGAGACTTACCACGGTGTGCACTACAATGTCAGCTGAACGGGCCTGGATCCACGGTCCAAACCCTGCTAGGATGGGTCAGTCTGAACAGCAGCTACAGAGAGAGGCAGATGGACACGTGGGTTCAGGGCTTGAACGTAAGACGTATACGGCACAGGAGAGCCGCTCTCATACGCCGCAGAATCACCAGATAGATTTCCAGAAATCGCTTTGAAGGCAACTGTGACGGATGAAATGGTTTTAACATTTGGCATAAACATCACAGAGTCTGATACTGAACTTCTTGCACATTATCTATTGTCACTGTACATGTACAACAAGACTATAGAATAAAATAGAACGTCCATCGTGGTACTCGTATGCCTGATTTCCTAATGTCTGAGGTTATGTGACCTAACACCGAACTCTCCTCTTCTATCTTGTACATTCGTTCTTTCTCTCCCTCCCTCTCCCTCTACTATTCGGTATCCCCTGCAACGATGGTATTCACGGTGTTCCTCAGAAGACGTGTAACAATACTGATGCAAGAGGTGTGAGTGGCTAATGACCGGCTCCTGGTATGATCGCGTCTATACACTTCGTCAACTGACACCGTGAGGTCGTCAAGATTTCTGGGGGGACATGGATAATGTTTTGAAATAGCCAGTTTGTGAATCGATCAAGCCAGTAAAAGACAGCGATATCAGCGAGGAGACTGTCAATGTTGATTAGAGCAGTATTTCCCAACTTGGTCCACAGGGGCGACAGCCGGTCCCTGTTTTTGCTCCCTTCCAGCAATCTATATAGGGGCGGGGCAACATTGGCACCGGCCCCAGCTGAAAGCTGATTGGCTCCTAGAGTTCTCCTTTCCCTGTGATACACCAATTTCAAACATATCATTGGCTAATGATAAGGCTGACCCAAATTCGCCCCTGAATCTACAGCTCTGTGGACATCAGTCAAATAACAGTGTAGGCTCACTGACTTCGGCAGAGCATATACGCTGTGGCTATTTCAGCCTGTTTAAGTGCGGTTATATGTGTCTGTGCCAGAGCTATGTGTCCTGGGATGGGAATGACGGAGCGTTTGAGTGACACAGAGCACAGAGTTGGTTTATGCAGGTACCCATAGGAGGATCACAGGAAGTGAGGTGTCACACAGGCAAACAGGCCCGTTACCGCTGACGAGGGTTCAGACATGCTGGAGGGTTTGCAGTAGATGCCAGATGCTGAGGCACCGGAAGCCGCATTGACTGTCGGGGGCATTGCTGAGTTCAGCTGGACAGCTCAGCAAACAGCCTGGCGAAAAGGGGCCTTCCAGAAGCAGCTGTCCTGGGCGATGGCTGCCATGAAGACCCACGTCCTGTCCTGTCACTGCATCATCCTCATCGACCAGCACGATGATTACACGCCAGTAGGCGTCGACCGATTTAAGAGGCCGAATCAAATCACATGAGGTCACACACTCCCCCAGGCTGTTCCCACAATGCACCTGCGTGTGTCAAAATATATGCATCTGCAAGGACAAAAGTGGGTTTTTTTATATGTTTTAAGCACCGCAACCAACCTCTGGCCCCATTATCTGCCTGTGAACACTGGTAGAGGGCGAGCTAGTTGCTAAACTAACTATAGTGTCACAATAAAATGACCACATACTGTAGATCACTTCTCAGTCATTCATACACACATACAAACACGCATTACATTCTCCCTGGAAAGCACATTTCCCCTATTCCATTACTACTGGCCTTCTACCAATTACACACTAATTACCACATCTCACTATTCCCCTCTTAAGAGCCAATTCAACAAGGGCATATAGGTCATAAAGTTCCCTACAGAAAACGCAAATATCAGCTTTCTAAGTGACCAAAACGTGACCAGATTTCTTGGGTTTTGCGACATGATGAAAATGTCGCTGAGACACCTTAGGTTGACTTACGGGTCAAACTTCACAGCTTCGGGATTCTGTGGGTTGCACCGTTTCACATTGACAAATACGAGTTGTGAATTAAATAACATTGATAATTTGACCAACGTTAAGCAACTAACATCATTCTTAATTATATGTAGTATTTTCCGTATATATGGGAAGCAACAGACAAACACACCTAAATAAGAAACAACGAACATATGAATTCATTAAGTCTTAAATCAAACTTTTATAATGTTATAGGCCAATTTAAGAAAAGGTCAGTCATTAAAATGTAATATTATTATGACGGTCCGACATGTCAATAATTAGGCTACAATATTACTAGAAAACACATCTCTATCTATTAGAAACTGGCTGATTGATTATTTAATCCCGTTTTAATTTTTTTTAAATCTTATTTCCATTATAAATTATGGGTTCAGGTAAGAAGTCAAAATAATAAAAATAATAATAATAATAATAATAACAATAATACCGCGAGCAAATTAAACGCTTTTTAGGATAGGCAACACATATGTTGACACAGCAGGTTATAATACATGTACATTGCAGCAGAATTAACCCCCTTTGACGCCATGTTTTATTTGGAATCGTGAATAAACCGCATAAATTGTGACGCTACATTCATATAGCCCATTAAGGTACCCGTCTTGCATGCAAGATGCCGATATATTTACCCGGGTCTGGGTCAACATATCATCTCCTCTTTCGTGGGCTCTTAGTAGATATATCCTGGTACGAAAAAGAACTAGTTCACTGGGCTGCAAAGGCTTCGAAGTGATTGCTTTTTGTGCCTTATCTGCTTTCCGGTGCTGTGCGGTGCAGTTGCCGCTTCTGCACGCGTTTCTGCGTCGCTCTCCCGAATCACGCAGGACCGCCGCTAGAAATTCGCGGATGACAGCTGACAGCGGAAGCGCCGGGCTCCCAGGCCCTGTTGCATCGCTGTAGTTGTAGTTTCCGCGTCACATTTAGCACAGAATAGTCGTGAGGAAAATGTAGTTCGGGGCTTCTGAGGATCTGCGTGCATCAGCCGGTCCAAGAAGGAAAAGCGCGGCGCTGCGTGATATAAGTGGCAGCAGAAAAACCTGGCTGTCCGGTCGGCGTAATGCGGCACTTCAGGAGCAGACTGTAGTGCAGTAACTGCCTGATTAGATCTCCGCTCGTATCATTGCATTAGGTAGCACATCTCCATCTACCTCCACAAATGTCCTGTAACATTTACACAGGTTAATAGTTTGTATAAATGCGGCTTCTAAAGCTTGATGAGGTGAAAGCAGGGAACTCATTCAAATGTCGGTAAAACCTTCGGGGGGGGGGGGATGATTTCTCCTTCTTCTGAAATCGCTGTGACACAATCACACGCCAATTCACCTTACTTGTGTTTCTTTGGACTAGCATGATCTCGTACAGAACACGCCAACTGTGTGGCGTGTAATGAAATTATAATGTGTGCTGGTGGTGTATTTATTACATGTACAACATTTCTTAATGGTCTATTGTGTCATAGCAAAAAAAAATCTTTCACACATCAACAACGCAGCATGAAAATGCAAACAGTGGTGTACGTAGATCCGGGGGGCGTTCCACTAAGCAGGATTGCTCAGCTAGCTAGGTTAACTTAAGCTAGAAGTCATGATTGTCCAATAGGAATGCTCCTTACTCTTACGTTAGCTAACTATGAAATCACCGATTCGTAATGCATTTGCTGGGCCCAGAAGGAGGACAGGAAAGAACATTTAGTAAAAGTTATTTATTAGACCCTATTTCTCCTTTCATAATTTGTACAGTTACAAACAATTAATACTTTGTACCCCATTTCAGAAAAGGATGTTTTTAAAATACTAATATCCTAGAAAAGAATTAAAAACACCCTCTGATGTAACAGTCTCAGAGAATCTTTAAGCCCCTTTCACAATAAAACAAAAAATGAATGAGCAGATTGTTTGGAGCTACGTTTAAATCAAGTATGATGGCCCTGCTGAGGAAATCATGGAACTACTGGACTTGTACCACTAGAGTTAATTATCTTGGTGTGCATGTAAGGGAAACTGTTATGGTGTCCAAGATAATCTCCACAAAACTCCCTGGGTCTTCACTGTAACACTGTCAGGGGTCTGCAGGTCCCTCGATAAAGCAACAGTCTTCACCTCATGTTTATATCAACCTAGGCTAGTTCCCGGTTCCGTTATGGGGACCGGCCTGTTCTAGTGGAAGCTAACCTCAGAGGACTGAGTCCGTCCAGCACCTCAGGCAAATGAGCCGGCATGTTAAGACCACGAAAACACAATATTTCCGTTCATCCCATTAATATCTATTCAGAGGGAGAAAAACACAGTTTTGGCACAATATAATCAATCACTGTCTGGCACAGTGTATTATTACACATTAAATTACCCAGGCAGGTGGTTAAAAAAAGCAAAAACAAACCGTGTCATTTATGGGATTGTAGACAAAATTTTAAATATCCCCAGTAAAGACTCAGCTGACTGGAATCTCGATGGTTCCACAGCATGGTAAGATTTTAAACAAATGTGAAATTAAAATGTGGTATAAAGAACATGGGTCAGGATGGTGAAAATACAGTGAGTATAGTGGGGAAAAAATACACTGGGGTCCTTCTGGGCCTCGATTAGCGTCCCAACATGTGCCTCAGCAACGAAAAAATAGCCCTTCCTTTTAAGTTTAATTGATGGCTAAAAAGGTGCAGTAATATAGCTAGTATGCAAAACCAAAGACCTCGACATGCAATAAAAGCTGAAAATCCACAAACAAAATCCCAACCAGGCTCCTTCTCTCCTAGTAGGAGACCAATAAATTAGCCAAAAAAACAGCTTAAATTTTTACACTGCAAAGAATTTTTTCCATTATCATAATCACCACCTGCGTTAATCATCATCATTAAAAGTTAAAGATGCTTCATATTTTACTCCGTATGATTAGAACTGAATGCTTCCTTCGAGATACAGTTTGTGTGTTAGTGTGTTACAGACTTCTGCGCTTGTGTATCTGTGTTACTTCACGTTTGTACCCATATATTCCACTGAGTTTTTAGCAGCCCGCCCCCCCCGTGCTGTTATGTGTGTTTTATGGTCTGCATCAGGGGTGTTATGTGTGTTTTATGGTCTGCATCAGGGGTGTTTGCCGGGGCTGTTTCAGGAGGGCTTTAGCCCCCCCTAAAATGTTCTTCAATCTCCTCCAAATAAATGCACACTTTTTATATGTGTGTCCTCTTTCATTTTCTTTAAATTGGACTTTCCATAAATCTCTAGTGACTCTCCTAGTATATGCATTTTTACTTGTGAACATGCACATTATGTTTGATAGTGTGATTACATGTGTACCTCTGTGTGTGTGTGTGTGTGTGTAGGTAGGATACTGAGGGGTACCCCACTGCAAGGGTCTTGGCGCTCAAGGCTGCCAGTCAAATGACTCCCCTCCCCCATCTTCCATGGTCATACACTCTTCCCACCTCTTGCTCCTGTAGTCCATCCTCCATTCACCTCCTTTCTTATTTCTCCCTCTGTAGCTCACTGCATCTCGGCTGACTTGGCGTTTCAGTTTCCCATGATCCTCTAGAAGACTAACTAATCGGGCAATCAGCCGGACGCATTGCCCACGTTACTGGAACGTGCTCTCTCTCTCTCCCCCTCCTTCTCCCAGGGGTCTAGGGGCCAAAGGCTTTCTTCGCTCTCCTGCCCTCCCGGCTCCCTCAGTCTCGCTCCTGAAGGGCCCGGAGGATATAGTTCTCCCTCTCCAGCTGCGCGTTGCGTTCCGTCAGCTCCTTGATCTGCTCCCTCAGCACCTCCACCTCCTCCCGCACAGCCATCATCAGGTGGGTCTTCACCAGGTCCTGCAGCAACAGATGTGGTGGGCTTTAGGGACGCTTACGTTAAAGCCACACCCTCATGCCAGACAAGCTCCGCCCACACCCCTGTCAGTCCCCGATCATGTCAGGTGTTCTCAAACTGAGGCCGCGTGGTCACTGTACACTGCCCAAGACATGCATCATACAAGTCTCACTACACACACCAAGATGTTTAAATATCCCCGCTGTAAACATTCATGTGAAATGACACCTCTGCAGGCCTGTGCAGGGCCTGCCATTTTCTCAGCTTTAGTGTGAAGGCAGCAATATTTCACACTTTTGTCTTAATAACTATCCTTAAGAGATGTAAGGGACGATGTCAGCAGTTTCTATATTACTCAGCATGGTCTGTGCATAAAGACACAGTGTGGCGTAAACAGCACTCTGAGCATACAGAGACAGCGCGTTTTAACATGGTTAGCATGTAGGTATCGTGTTTAGAAATACTCGGAGCACACAGAGTGTGTGCCTGTACAGAATTAGCATGTAGCTGCCATCTTTATAATCACTTTGAGCATACAGGCCCAGTGAGTATATATGAGCACTTATACCAATGTCGAGGTCTATATGCTCAAATTGTTTATATACATTATGTATACATTAAGTGCATCACTGGTGTACAAGAGTGATAAATATAAGAATAAGCTGTACATACAGACAAAACACACACACACACACACAGAAGCTCTCTTACCATAGCTTGTTCAATCTTGTTGTCGATTGCAATCATGCTGTTGCTCGAGCCGCTGAAATACACAAGACACTGAGGGTGACACAGGGAGGTTTACGATCAAACAAACACAAGTAATGTGACAATTACTGCATGCAAAAGAATGTCAAAATTATGACATACGACATACGCTGTGGTTTATTAGCCAACACGAAAAACAGATGCAAAAATGAGCCATATAGTCCCGGAATATTTGTGCAACACACTGCCAACATGTGCATCATTTTTCCTCGGAGTAACCCACCCAGGGTACTCGTTTCCAGTTCATCGTGGAACCTAGACCTGCCTGTAGAATCCAGTCCCGTGAATCACAGGACTCAGTGTGCACAGCAGGACCAAGCTAACAGTGTAACCCCAAATACAACTGAGGGCGCTTTTCCACCGCACAAAGTACGGTACTTTCACTTTTCCATTGACTTCCGGTCGAGAACCAGTACCGAAAGTTCCAGTACCGAAAGTGCCAAACCAGCTGGGGTACTTCTTTGGTACTTCGGTACTTTGGGGTGGGACTTGCAAACGTATTTGCTGTCGATTGGTTATGCAGATAGCCTGCCGCTGAAACACAAAATACAACCGGCATCTTTTGAAACACACAGTGAACAGCGAGAAACGAAATAATAAGCAGTAGAAACAAAAATATAAAAAAGCAAAATGGAAAGATGGAGAAACGAGGAAACACAGGCTTTAATCGCCATATGGTTGGATGAACAGATCCAGCGGGATTTAGATGGCACGACTCGAAATAAAGTATATGCCGTAATAGCAAGCGGCTTGGAAGAAATGGGACACACGCGAAACACCGAACAATGCCGCTTGAAAATCGAAAAACTTAAGCAGGACTACAGGAAAGTGAAGGATCATAACAACATGTTTGAATCCAGCGAAAGAAATACTGCGCCGCGCTTTGTGATGATTTGGCAAAGGTAGCAGTTTTTACGCCAGTGGAAACCTGACACAAAAGAAGTACCATACTTTTGGTACTTTATGGGAGTACCGAAAGTACGGTACCTGGAGCAGTGGAAAAGCGCCTTGAGTAATGCCTACCCTGTTCCAGTACTTCAATGAAGGGGTGTAGACATGCCGCCCCCACCAAATCCTCTGGCAGCATCACTCGCACACTTTCACGCACATCACCTGTAATGCACCGGCGTCAGGCTGCCACCATAATTTGTTTCCCGCTAATTTGGTATTTTCGTGACAACAGCACGATTATCTCAGACACAGGTCAGAATTACTTCATCTGTGCCCCTCTCACCTGGCCCCTCTCCTGCCCAGACCTCCCCTCCACTTCCACAGTTGTCCTCCTGAGACAGCGGGCCTGACAACATGGAATTAAGTCTCCATGATTGCCAGAGTGACAACACAGGCAGCTGACAGTGTGTGGCTGGCCCCAGGCAGGACCTCACAATGACATAGCTGGGCCCCTAAAAAACATCTACCAAATGGACCCCCCGTTGACCAAACCAAAGCTACCATTATCCACTGTCACACACTCACGCCCCCCCCCCCTTCCTCCCTTGGCCCCTTGTTACCTATGAATGAACAGCAGCAGGGACAGAAAGGCCTTGTCAGAGTTCCGGGTCAAAGCTTTCGGTCCGAGTGTTGCCATTGGGCCCACTAAAATGGAGCATTGCGTGTTCTGCTGGCTCAACGCACTGCTGGGGGAGACAGAATCTGTGGGTCTGCTTTGAGCCAAGCAAGTGGCTGCCTCGACTGGATCACATTTGGGTGCAGAAGGGGACCGGTTGACTGAAGAAAGTGGATTCCCCTTTTTGGCAGATCTGTCTGAGCCAAGGGGGTTGGTTTTGCAGGGGTGGTGGGTTACTGCTGTCTGTGGATCATGCTCCGCGATCTGACTGTCCCAGCACTCATTCATGCCATCTGCTCCTTCGTGTCTCTGTGGTACTTGGTTGATGCCACTAGTTGCCCCACTCACACTGTTCTGCGCTTGAATACCTCTGTTACTGTGGCCCTGGATCAGCCTCTGAGGATCGCAGCTACACTGTGATGAATCAACACTGCTCAGTGTAGATGCATTGCTGTAGGCTCCCTGTGGTGTGATATGGATACTGCCATGGACTTTTGCTGTGTTGAGTGGGTCTCCATCTACAATGTCTTGAACAGCTGTGATCTTGACCTTTTCTGTCACCACCAATTCTCCAGCAGGCAGAGTTGAACATGCTAAAGGGTTGAGAGCTTTCGGAAGACTGAGTTTGGTAGGAGTTTGACTGCCAACTAATTTGGGGTTAGAGTTTTGAAAGAATCCTTGAACTTTTGCAGAAGCAGAAGAACTCATTTCAGAATCAGAACCACACAGAGTCTGTGTCTTTATGTTTGGGGGCGGATCGTTTTGAACAGTTGCATGGCATTGTGCTTGCATGTGATTCAGCCTAGGAGTGACCATGTACCTATGAGGAGGTTGAAGAGTATTTGGTTCTATGGGCCCAGCACATAGATTAGCCATAGGATAGCCTCTCCCAGCAATCAAGTTTGACTGGTGAGCTGAGGGGGGTGGATGCAACAGTGGATCCAGAGGCTTGGGGACCGAGGTACGGACACCCTTCCGGAGGACACGACTGTCAGTTCCCGGCTGGTTCTCCAGTCGGCACAATCCCGTTGGCCCGGAATGAGGGCCGGTCCTAGAAGGGAGGATAGTCATGAGTCTGGATGGACTTGCAGTCCTGCAGGAGGGGCTTGAAGTTAGTAGAGCTGGTTCTCTTCTTGTTTGAGGAAACTCAGCAGTACAATGAACACCGGGCCCTGATTGACGGGAAACACCACGAGAGCCTGCTGGCGGCTGAGCCGAGGAATTTGTAAGGCAGCACTGTTCCACTTTATCGGGAAAATCAGAGCCACCTTGTTCCCAGTACACGATCTTGGCACACCTCTGCCGGCCATCGTGGCGGACTTCCACATGACTGCATGGCCATGAATCTCGGATTTTGCTTCGGGGCTGGCCCTCCTTCTGCTCTCGATTGCTTGATTTCTCATTAGCCAGATGGAGTGAAGGAGAAGAGAGGTGCCGAGAGCAGGGGGAAGTAGAGGGTGCAGGCTGCACCACCAGGGCGCCCCCGAGAGAAGACTGGTCAGGGTGGGAGGAGCAGAGGGCCAGAGATGGGAGTCGGATGGCAGAGGGAGAGAGGAAAGATCCTGCTGCTCGTTTGAGGGTGGGGGAGGAAGGGGCAGAGGATGAGTGGGAGAGAGGTGAGGAGGAGATGGATGAGGAGGAAGAAGGTTTCGCAAGAAGATGTCCGGTGGAGATACAACGGGTCAAAGTTGACTCAAGCTCACACTTAGGAATGTTGACTGTAGGGTCTTTATGAGCAAGAGACGAGGAAGAGGAGGAACGGATGGATGGGGGCTGAGCTTGCCGGCGTGATTCGAATGTCGAGATGATCTTTTTCACGCTGACGAACATGCCTGCAAAGTGTTTCTCAAACGGATGTTCGTTGAGGAAGTTGCAGGCTACACTTCTCCTTCTCTTATCAGGATGATCAGCTTACACAAGGTCTT
The DNA here is from genome assembly GCA_026776945.1 of Isichthys henryi. Taxonomy (NCBI): domain Eukaryota; kingdom Metazoa; phylum Chordata; class Actinopteri; order Osteoglossiformes; family Mormyridae; genus Isichthys; species Isichthys henryi. The sequence continues at coordinate 25,858,593 of JAODJX010000002.1, forward strand.
CTTTGAAATCTACCACTGTATATAGCCATATCAACACAATCACACTTTTATCCATTTTGTCGCTAATATCTAAATATACCTACAGCAGATACTCTAAAACAATGAAATCTATGAATTACATTTCAAACATTAATATCACCACATATTAATGGAATATTCAACTATAACACTAAGACATACTAATCATAATTTTATATTAAATATCTACTTTTTATATTGAGTATCAAATATAAACCTTGATAAACCTGTTTACTCCGTATAGCAGAGGTATTTTCACTCAAAGATTCTGCAAACGGCAATTTCACAAAGTAAATGTTGAATCCCCGCAGCTCTCCTTGCTGGCAGTTTATTATGAACTAATTTTTGTTTGATTATTTATTTGTCGTGGCTTTAGCAGTAGCCACACAATTCATAAGACATTGAGTACCGATCCAGAATTAGAGCAAGTGAATGAATCACATCAAGTACAACAAACTGAAATGGGTAGAAAGAAAGAGAGAGAGAGACAGAGAGAGAGAGGGGAAATAGAGGGAGGGTAAAAATCACAGGCCCTTTGGGTTAATGATGTTCTGCTATCTGCTAGCTCCTTGTGTGGGCGGAGATCCAAAACACCAACGACAGCTCTGGTCCAGTTTTATTGGTCTTTAATCCAGCGTACGAGAAAGTCGATCCACACGGAAACACTCACTGCCAGTAATCCCTGGAACATTATGATCTGTGCACCATTAATGTCTTCAGCGCATGTTTACAGTCATGAGCTCATGCGCTATGCGTCTGCCAGACAGCATGCAGGTCATTCCGGTTCAAGCCGGCTGGTCCATATAGACAGATTTCAGTCACGAGGGCGACGCCGGGTCACCTGGACTGGATCCCACAGAGGCACCACTGAGGCCAAACTGTACAAAGTATCTGCAGAGGAGCCGTAATCAGGACTGTACTGGTCATCGAGTCCCCAAAACAATTCAGCACTGACTGACGCGACGTTGCGATACTGAAGGGGTTGAAATAATGAGGGCCACTGTCAGACACGGCGCAAAGGAATAATCGGAACTGGCAGGATGAGAACGATCCGTCACCGATACAATCCAACCGCAGTGCTCTAATCCAGCGGGTCTTCACACCACAATCTTCACTCCGTTGAGAAATTAGCCGCACGTGTTGATGCATCAGTCTCCAACAACTTGGTGTCCCCCCCCCATCTCTGTATTCCAGTTTGTCAGTGGACACGCAGCCATACACCCCCCCACCCCGCCCCATCAGGGCAGAACACGGACCCTGTTCTCTGATAGGTCAACGCCAACTAGCCAAGTCCTACTCGCTGGCTCAGACAATAGGAGGCCTGACGACATTCCCAACCCACACGCTGCCCCCAGTGCCCAGGGAACAGACCTTCTCTTAGCAGAGGGCCTGTTTTCCAGCACCCGCCCCCCACACCACCCTTCTCCCAGCATGCTCCGCACCTATTTTCCTGTGCTGATCCCAGATCAGTCAAGATCCAAACTCGATTCCTCAATAGTAAAACCAAATGCAGTAAAGGCCTACATTTCTGAGTTTATACTTGGCCCATGAACCTGTAACTATCAGCCCCATTCTTAGCCTCTCAACCCCCCCCCCCAACCTCTCAAGTGTCTCATGCCTGCATGTTGATGTTTCAGTCTCCTTTCTAGTTCCGCTTCATCATCCTACACCCTTCCCTCAGGCTGGGCGTGACAAAGGCACCTCAGTATGTCCGACCCTAGGGCTGCATATACGCGCATGTCCCCGATGGCTCCCTCGTGAGAGAGGGCGTGTCTGTGACTGTATGTGTGTCACCATTGGCCCACGCAAAGCCTTGTGGCACAGCTGAGCTGGCCCTAGGGCCACGCGCACTAAATGAAACCATTGAGAGCACCCCCACCCTCTCCACCCGGGGACACATGCCTGCACCTCCACGCTTGTTGTTTTCAGCTGGGAACATTTCAGTCAGACTTCCCGGCCCACTCAAGTCCAACACCGCCATTCCTAACACAGTCGAAGTATGATACACATCAGAAAAATTTAAACATCCAGGGTCGTTATGTGAAAACCTCATGGCTCGGTCAGCCCGGTCAGAGTGAGCTGGGGTTGGGCAAGGTCAAGAGTCAGCCTGCTGCAGAGAGATCCGTCCGGAAACAATCTGTTAACCTACAACCACTGAGCCGCACTAAACCACAGCCAAAAGCCAGCGGACAGTCCCCAGTTTTTTAACCTTTCCTCAAAACTACGTTCACCTAACTTGATTCGGCGCTTTGCACCTCCATGAGCTAGTAAACCCAGGCATTTCAACCCATTATCTTGATATGAGACACTGTTAACACAATGGTAAACGAATTAATCAAATTATATACCCAGGGTGTTGTGGAATTACTCGTGAAGACACAAGCAGGAAAAAACCTAAAGAGAAAACGATGCTGAAGGACGCTGTCCGCTAGCCATTTTAGACGAAGCGATCAAAGGTTTGTTTGTTGGTAAACCATCCTTTCCCAGAATCCTCTATGATAAAGAAGAAAAATTTCTGTGAATAAGGGCTACCCTTAACTTTCTTTCCATAAATATTGATGCTTGTGTAGTCTGAGGATAATGTGCACATGGTTTGATGGGGACCACATCAGCCAATCAGCAAGGGAACATTCCCCACCTCCCTGCTTCTATGTGACACACAAATGTGACCCATACAGAACACAATGACCCCATTCTGACAGAGGTCATCCTCAGGCGTGGGTCAGTACATGGGTAAAACCGCCAATCAAATATGGCTGAGGGCTTGAGTTTAACAACATTTTACAGTTGTGTGTCTTCCCAAAATCCCAGCAATGATGCAGTTCGTATCTGGACCCTTTTTCGGATCTATGCTCTCAAAGTGACCAGCAGAGGGTCCTCAGCGAGCATGTGGGCCAAAGAAACCAAACCCAGTGACAGGGACCACAGTGGGAGACAACAGTCATCTTTATCACCCATCCTGGAACCACACTCTTAATGCATCCAGGTCGCCATAGCAACCTGAAGGCTACAGCCAGGAGTTTGGAGAGCAAGGAGTGGATTAACTTCTCTGGGGTCCTTTGGCTGACGAGGCCCCCCAGGTAGGCTACTTGAGCCCAAACTTTTTTGCCAAAAGAGAAAACGAGACAGAATTTAAAAAGTAAATAATCCGCTGGATGCTTTGAGTAAAACTGGGGAGATGCTGCCATTTCCGGGGAGGAAGGGAAGGGTTTCAGCTCTCCTAGAGAAAGCCGTCGACCTCCACATGTCCTAATTAGCCTGCTAAACAGCCTACATGTGTCACTTCATCACGCGGCCAGCTACCCGCGCTCGGCCCCGCGGGATTCCCGTGGTGCAGTGACACTTCCGGCCACGCGGACCTGGAGCGGCAGCTCGGCGAGGTCTGTGTGAGCACATGGCCGACAGCTGCAGGACTGCTGGCCGGGGGAGCGAAACACCTGCACAGACACCCCCGCGTATGGCTTGTTCCCAGACCAAGGCCGCCGGAGAGGGGCTGCAGTTTCTGTCCCCATTCCTACAGGCAGATAAAGGGCAGACTGTGTCGTCTCATCACGGGCTTCCCAGGCAGCAGGCGGGACCACGGAGCACCAGCAGCACATGCATGTAGGGATTCCCCCGAGGCGGGGCTTATGCAACCAGCCACATTTTCACAAAACCAGGAAGTAGAAGCGAAGCAAATAAACACCTGAATGCCCAAACGCCCTCACATACAGAGACACAGAATCCCCCCCCCCTCCCCACATACACACACTCTCAGCCTGGTGTGCAGGGGACTTAGCACCTTGCTCTCACACACACATATCTCCCCCCCTCCCATTTCCTTACCCCCTCTGCTCTCCTTCCCCCCCCCCCCACATCCCTCACTCTCTCTCTCTCCCTCTCTCTCTCTACCCCCATCATGAATAGCGTCTCTATCCCACAACTCATGCGTCTATTAATGTAGCGTCAGAAATCCGCACTTTGGAGGGGGGGGGGGGGGGGGGGTGTGGAAAAGGGGGGGATTGTTTG
>JAODJX010000002.1:25891682-25907969 GCA_026776945.1 Isichthys henryi
CAACAAAATCCCGGCGGGAGTACATGCTCTTCTAAGTGTTTACGATGTGACACCTTATTGAGCTTAAATCCTCCTTAAATGGCTGAGCCCGTCACTCATGTGACAAGTACAGGGCACAGAGCTCAGTAACACAGGCACACTGACCCAAAGCAGGTGTCCTCATGCTCCAGGCCTCGCACACAAAAATGATATTATTTAGATTAGTTAGCATTTTATATATATTTGACAAACAGCTGCATCCAAGATGACAAATAATTTACAACACAAAAAAGCCCTTCAGCCATAGTAGATGAGTAAAGTTAATCTGGTCTTACTATTTCATACAAATCACCATCTACAACATCTCCCCCCCCCCCCACTGAGATGATGATGAATCTGTACATGAATAAATGGCTAAGAACAGCATTACAAATGTGAAGCCCAAAACAGCAGCCTGTAATCTGTCACTAAATTAATCCAGTGTCTGCCTACCTAGCTTTCCACACCTCAGCGAAAATAAATAACAGAATAAATGTATGAATAATAGATCGGGTCAGCGAAGGACTGCGGCCAGGAACCTGAAAGCATATCAGCACAGCTGAAGCAGCAGCGAAAGGGCCTGACAGTTTGAGGGAGTGTGTTTGAGGTCTGCACCCTCCCCCAAGACACTGTTCCCATTCCGTCCCCATCTGTCCTCCTCCTTTTTCGTCCCTGGCTCATTCCCTTGCCGTAGAGTAACAGGAGCGTAAGGCATCACTGAAATGCCGCCAGTGGTCTACGGCCAGCAACACCACGGGAATTCTGTCTACAGTCGCCTCCTACAACCCTAAGCCACTCTCATCTCAGACTGACTCACTCTCTGCCCCTTCGACTACAACAAAAACACACTAATTAATACAGATCCATTAAACGGTAACAGCTGAGAACTATGGGATTGCTGCTAACCCTGAACAGATATCATAGGGACAATTTCATTGAGATTGCATTTTATAATATAAAAGGGGGAAGTTTCCATCCAAAAAAATGACATCAACTTCATTATATTCTAACCAAGATGTCCTGCATATCCAAAGATATTGTAAATTTCTGACTGCGGACAGAAAGCATAGCTTTTGCATTTTGAGTTTGGAAATGTGCATTTGGGTACCACAACTGCCTGTGTTGTTTTTAATCTCCAGTAACATCTCTGACATGCATTTGCATTTATCTTCTCTCAGTTCAACAACAATTCAACATTATGTGTCAGCAGATTGTCCCGCCTCCCCACCCCCCACCGTCACTCTCTAATTTATTAATTTCCCAGATATCTGTTTCCTAAATGATGCCATTTGGGAAGTAAATCATATCTCCTGTAAAGAATGAGGAACGGAAATAAAGGGGGATACCACATGTAAAATTAAAACTGACCAAATCTGCAAGGTGAAACAATCACATGTAAGGTAGCAGCCCAGAAACCTGGAGCGAGACGGCCCCCACGTCAGAGTAATGAGGATGGACATGTCCCACTTCATTCTGGGGGCCCGTCTTCCTCAGCCAGCTTTCTGTAGGCCCAACCAAGCATGCGTGACCCAGCCTGAGGCAAGGAGAAAGCTTGGTGTAGGACGCGGCTGTTCTCGAAGGAGGGGAGGCCGGACCGGTACTGGATCGTTCGGGCCTGGGGCGGGAAGGCAGTGTGCGTCACGCAGGAATGCGGCAGTATGTCACAGCTCAAGGGACGAGGAGTGGAACCAGGTCCATGAATATTTCGAGATTTAAAAGAAAAGCATTTCATTTGTGCTCTGTAGTGTTAATGTTTGCATGTTCTGCCCCATTAAAAGCATCTGTGTGTTTTTCATATTGGTCTGTACTCAGGAGGAAACTCACAATCCTGGTAGGAGAACGTAGAGTCAGATGAACTATTTCACTGCACTGTGCTGCTCCTTGATGGTTCTGAGGTCCAACCCAAGTAGAAAACTCCATCAAATCCAACAGTCCATTGAGGTCACCAAGGCTGGCAGCATCAATATCATCATTATCTGCTGTACAAAGGGCCAGAACATATGGCCTCTGTCTCTTTTGATCCTTAAGCCTTCAACCATACAATGAACCCTCGTCATCCGTCATGACTGCAGAATCTATCCGGGGCACCAGACAAAGGACGAACCGAATGAGACTGCAATCCATCGCAGTCCATCTTATTTCAAATTCAGATTCAGATTTCGATTCAGAGCCACGAACCAATGATCAAAGACCTTTGGAGATCCCATCAGGCACAGGCCCTCTAAACACCATTCTCAGCTAGCACTCATAAACCTTTGACCCCACTGAAGAAGCCGCCTTTTCTCCTTCACAGGTTTTAACGAGTGACTCTCCTTTAGAGAGTGGGCTAGCTGAATAGCAGCATGGCCAGCGTGACCAAGCGCCAACCCTGACAGATGTCTGCGATATCCGTTCCTTTTTTGTCATCACGTGAATTTGTTCGCTGGCATATCACTGACAGACACACTGGGGCACGTTTTGAGGTGAGCTGGTTTTTTTATAGATAGCACGCTTGGCAGCCTGATTGCTGTTACTCTCTGCTGATGTCGAGCCAGATTAAGGCAGCTGCTGAATATGACACGAGGAACCACATTGAGGGAAAAAAATAAAAATAAAACACTCAGCAGTGGAGGCAGGCTGCCGATCCTGGATATTAATTCTGGGATGGTTATACCAATTACTGCCATTCATGTAGACACTCTATCCAAATACATGGAAAAGGAAGGAGTCCTACCTTACTGCCACCTGCAAGCTGACACCCAAATCCAATAGGTACACGTACACACACACACACACACACACACACACAACACGTCCTCCAGCTGCAGCTCTGCCTACTCCCCATCCGAATGCTTCTCTCTCTGCTCCATCTCACCAAATCCCCCCGTACACTCTATCCTTATTTATGCCAATCCTGGATTTATAAATAATTAGTAAATGTGTGTTTTTAATTATAACTTCTTACAATTTTTGCATTATTTCCCTCCAAAATAAACCATTCCAAAATATCTTATGCCACAGGATTGTTTGATGGAAATATGGAGGTAGTACAAGAATTACTGCAGAATACCACATATGTTTTCATCAATTCAATGTAAAGCTAGAATCAGTAATGGGCAGGACCGCGACGTGAATGTCTTCCATTTCCAAATTAGATTCCAGTAGTCATGTCCCGGTGTTTCCCCATCTCTGTTCTTCTCTCCTTCTTCCGCTTCGTCTGATTCATTAAAGGGTAAATGACCTTACAAGGGAACAGCCACTAATTCAATGAACCTGTTCAGGGATCGATTTTAATATGAACCCGCGTATAATCCCGCGTTATAAAAACGAAAACCAGAGTCGGTGTGTCAGCAAATTCTGAGAAAATGAATTGAAGGGGGTTATAACGATTCGATTTGTGTGTGTGTGTGTGTGTGTGTATGCGCGCTCGCGCGCCGGTGAGTTATAAAATGTAAATTGCTGATACAGTTGTACAGCACACATTTAGACAGTTTCGGATACAAAATCGATTTCCTTGCAGATCGTCTGACGCCATACAGCGGACAGTCCGTGTTCCGCTCGCCGCCTCCCTCCCCGAAACTGGGACACATCCAGCGATGCAGGGTTTTAATATTTTCGCCAGTCGGTGATATACGTATGCATCTTCCATAGATATCTATATACATATATGTATTTGCAAATCACACGTAGAGGGGATGGAGAGGAAAGGGGAAAACGAGAGTGTGGGGTGGGGGGTTGCGGACACGCTACAGTAATCCGCATTAAATTATAAATGGTCTATCGCATGATGAATTATAAAAAACAAACATCTTATTTAATAAGCTACAACGCACTGGACAAAATCTGCCACCTAATCGGATGCAAACGTGGGGTTTTGCGATTGAATGAAACGACCATCGAGCGACTTATGCGAGGGGGGGGGGGAATGAAGCAGCGAGAGCTGGCATCGTCCGAACACATACATGCCGCAGTACAACCCTTATGGTGAGATTCAGTGCCACACTGGCAATGCCAAGGGAAACCTTACGAGATCACAAATCACATTTCAAAGGAAAAGTGCATTTTGTTATAGTATATTCAGGTACCTAAAGGCTCGCATGCTTCATCGGATCTCAATTAACGGGCACAAAATCCATAACCCAATTTAGATGCAAAATACTACAGGCGTTAGCGATTCTGGCCTTGTATGAACATTTTTTCGATACGTTTTTTTTGGGGCGGGGGTGATGCGATTGGTTAATGGCGCATGGTTAGGTTTGTACATGGGTTGGTTAGCGCATGGTTATGTTTATACATGGGTTGGTTAGCGCATGGTGGTCACTCACCCCAGCTGCCTGCCGTCCTGCCCAGAAACTGGTGTGTCCTCGGGTTCCATAAGAATTCCTTCCACTCGTCTAAAACCTGGCCGCACGTTTTCTTTTCTCCCTCTTTTGCCATTTTCGATCGCCTCGCGCCGTATGCTACCGCGCCCCCAAAATAGGATTAATAAAATTATTGATAAATGATAGCAGTATTTTTTTTTATGTGCAGCAACAACAAATGCCCCCGTTTAAAAAAGAAACCTGGTAAATTTCCTGCGGATAAATCGGCAGTTAGTAAAAACTTGATGTTATAGAATAATGATTTATAAACCGCTAGACAGATTTTCTCTGGAAACAAACTGTTGATATACAGTGCTACTTTCTAAAGGTATTTCCCCCTGTTTTAAATTACCCTAATGGCTGCACACTACTAGTCTTAGGTACCGAAATGTAGTGATACTGCGGTAAAACGCTCCCCGGCTTTTAAACCCGGTGTACCATTTGTACATCGCCCCCCTCTCCGCACACACGACACCGCCATGCACAGACGGCGTCTCGCTCCTTAGCCAATGGCAGTGCCACCCACCGCTCGGTAACGCCCATCGTGCTCTGTGTTTGGCCACATTGGACCCCTGAAATTATGATTGACAGGGTAACCGGCCAGTGGTCACTAAGCCGCAGGGATGCCGGCGGCAGCATATGCTTATTACGGTGGTCGCTCGACGTGGTGCGGCTGTAAGCTTGCTGCGAATATGTAGCCGATATAGACGGGTAGTCATTATATGCAGCAACTTAAACCAGACCACTCCCCTCCCCAAACCATCAAATGTGCTACAAAAGTTTACAGCATGGATGGGCTTCCGGTATGTCTCAGAATAGGGGCCAATTCTAGAGCGCACAAATGATTTACGTTCATTGTTACTGCAATACAGTGTGGAAAGATTACATCTGAATGTTTTATTACATATTTATGTAATTTGATGGGTTCTGATGCAGTGTGCTCCTCCCCACTCTTTATGTACCTGCAGATGCTTGCAACCAGAATATTAGTTACTTAGCCGAAATCCTATAAGAAAAATTGCATCTGCATGACTCAGTCTTAAAGGTTACCGCTGGATGCACACAAACGCATAGGAAGAGCTGAGACGTGAAGTCAGTTAACTAAAATATCATCCGAAGGACTGAAACGTAACAATCCACTGTTTCACCCAAAGCCGACACAGAAATACTGCAAAAGATCTTTGGATGTCGTCTAAAAGGGCGCCTTAAAGAAATACTTAAAGGAAAGGTAAGCAAATCGTAGGTGTTAAATATATGACAATGATTTCGTAATGAACGTTTAAAGCAACGGTTACGTTACTTTTGCATTTGTAATAAAATAAAAACGACAATTTGTAAAGATTAATGATGGTCATAGAATGGGTCCCCTTACTGTTTTATGCACTGAAGATAGCTTGATATAGAGCGCCCTCTTTGGCGGTAAGGAAGGAATGACATGCTTCTTCTTTCTTACAGTTAATACACACCCATCAATAAATTGAGGTTTCGTTAGACAAGCAACATAGTAAGTCTCAGTCATGGTTTTTGGTGCAATGGATATGTGTCTGTGTGAGTATTTGGTGGGTGGATCTCATCACAAAGAGGGAAAATGTCGAGAAACCTCTTACTGCCACCTGTGGGAAGGCAGGGTTGGACATCCAGGGCTGCCCACTTATGTTGGTAAGTAAAAAAATCTTTAGTTTGCATCCCAGTATAATTCCAGAGCTATTTATTATTTTCTTGTCAGTATATCTGCCCGATACACTAATTCTTCTTAGTAAATACACAAACATTCTACTGTGAGACATGTGGTTATATGTGGTTGTTTTGCTGCTAGTCATATGTTGCTATGAATTAGCTAACTGTCTACCCAACTAACTACCAAAGTATAACATAAAGACTTTGTGGGTCATCAGATAATATTGTGCTTTGCTCAGATGACTGTTCAACATGCTTCATATGGGATTACAACTTCAGAGAGGCCAGTTATTATCCAGCTTGCGGTGCCACTCTGGTACTGTCCGTATATTATTATATCACAGCTGATAATCATTGACTGCAAGTCTATTCTGCAGCCATCTTATGTCATTCGAATGAATGTGCATCCAGAGAGTAACAGTTAACTGTGATAAGCACTAAACAAGTACAACAAAGTGCTTCCTGAAGGACCGGCATGAGTGACAGGCTTGTGAGGTGACTTACGCCAGGCCAGTTTAGATGTCCAACTGCAGGTCGCATCGAAACATAGTGAACAAATGATGTGGGATGGGGGGTGACTTTAACCTCTTCTTCAAGTGTGTTTACGTGCCTACAGTGTTTTCCTGTTCCATTATTATTTTGACATCTAGCACTACATGTTGTTTCAAACATGAATTGCGTACAATGCTCTCAATAATATCAATGATTAACAACTGATACAGTCTCAATCTTTAATAGGCTGTGCACAGCAGAATTTACAAAAAGTAGCTTTTTTTTACAGATTTTCATTGACATTTTGGCTTCATAATATTTTTTTTGATATTATTTTTAGTCTTTATGACGTTATTATTGTTATCTTTGACAATGCCATCATTTGACTTTGTCTGCATTTAAGTAGCATTTATTAGTAAGATTGTCATAATTAAAAATTTTGCCAACGTCTTTGTTGGGGTTTCTTCCCTACGTCTCACAAATACCATACAAATTAACAGGACAACAAAACATTTCCCAACACTGTTCCTTTCCCAGTATTTTTCCAAGGTCACACTGTGGTATCATTAGGAAAACTCACCAGGTACTGCAATGGGGCTGAAAAAGCCGGAAAATAGAAAATCATCGTGCGATTCCGAACGGGAACATCTAAGGCCTCTGCTCAAGGAAGAAAAGGAAATGTTCTCCTGTACAGCTCGATTCACGTCTTTGAAGAAAAAAAAAGACCCAAGAAGCTGCAACACGCGTGCCCCTGTAGACCACGCATCATGTAGACTACGCATCCCATAGACCATGCATCATGTAGACCACGCATCCAGTAGACCACACATCCAGTAGACCACACATCCAGCAGACCACGCATCATGTAGACCATGCATCCTGTAGACCACACATCCTGTAGACCACCCATCCTGTAGACACCCATACTAGAAATCAGCTGATAGACATGGTTTGTTTTCGCTTGCCATGGCAACAGATCTGGGCAACGTTGGGGCATCTACTGTCTGTCAAAGAAAGAACTTTGGATTTTGGGAGGATAACCAAATCCATATAAGTCTCATCAATCTCAAAGAAAATGGGGGAAGATGTAGATAAATTGTGCATATGAAGAATCAGCACAAATGCATGCCAAGCACTTTCAATGACACATCTGCATGTTACAGGGGCAGTGACTTTACAGACACACTAGATTTACTCATCACTCTGCCCAGTCACCATCAGCTTACCGTGTCTCTAGGCTCCGCAGCATGGACATGCCCCACCCATGTTGCATGGCAGCCAACCAGCACCTTCTCTCTGTCTCTCAGACGGATCCTACTGGGATATGTCCTGTTTTAATTCGTAACTCTAAACCATCAAATGAATACACACAGAGGAATGTGGAGCGGTGTGCAATAAGGAAGTTAGCTGACATCCCACTGGGGCACGGCTGTTAAACCTTTGAGCGAGATACTGAGACAATTGTTGCAGTAAAACCCGGTAAAATTATGAATGGCACTGGATAATTGCATTTGCTAAGCCATAAAATATTATGATGAGTAATAGAACAGGCATAAAAATAGGTCAGATTAGATACATTAATAAAAGGTGGGTGAAAAATGGGAGATTGGGGTTGGCTGTCACAGGATTAGATTGTCACATTTAAAAAGAACAGGATGTAAGATATTTTATAGTCATTAAAACTTGAAAATGATTGTCAACAGAAAAGGCCTTGTGCCGTATCCCCGAGAAGATGCTAAAAGTATTAATCTGATTACCAATAAACTGAGACCTCTTCATAATTCTGCCACTTTTAAGTCACCGGAACCTATGAAACACAGTCCACAAGATTGGGGTACGCCCCGGACGCAGCGCCGCTCCGCAGGATTGGGGATCGATTCACCTATCAGGAAATCTTGGTTGGAGGAAATTAGGGTATCCAGAGGAAACCCAGGGGAAGATGGAGATGCATGGTGAGGGCAGGGTTCAAACCCTATGGATGTCCTGACAGATTCAGGGTGCACGCTGACTTTTTGGGGCTCCAAAATCTGCTGTCAGAGGCTCCTGCCCTCTCATCATGACGACATCAATTTCACCTGCTTTCCACGCAGAGACACTTCCTTAGGAAGACAGACAGAGAGTGAGACAGCCAGGGGGCCTCTAGGTGCTTCTGCAGGCACTAATAAACACACCGACACCCAGCTCTCTTCCATTCGACTGATGTTCCACAAAGCGAAAGAGATAGAGAAAACAATTATAGTTATACAATAAATGGAGCTTAAACTGTCGAGGGCGTGAATAAAGCGTGTGACAACCAACCTCACTGTCCCTTAAATCACTACCCACTCTTCAGTTTACAGTTGCCATAACAGGTGTTTGTGAAATGGGTGCCTTGTAGAAATATTTATCACTTTCATAGCCCAAAATTGAAAATTGAATGTGGGAGATATTAACTGACATCGACCTCCACTCTGCAACTTGTTACATGCAGAAGTGATTTAATGACAATAAAGACCATAGCAACACAGAAAGATCTGTGACTTCTGATAATCCTGCAATGAGCTCAAATGATTTCAGTGTCCCAAAGATGGACGCATAACACCTATTGCTTGATATTATTCAGACAACTGTGGCACTGTAACATTTGCTATGGTATCGTCCATTTTTGGGTGTTCGAGGAGCACGGATACACCTTGGTCGTTTGGTTGACTGTGGGGGACCCGTATTTCATCACGGGTCTAAGCATGGCTTTGTCATTATATTAGAATAACTAGATTAATCCGCGTGTCGAGAAGGGCATTGTGGTATTGAAATGAGTCCCGGTAAAACGTGTTAATGGAAGAACCTATGTGGTCAGTAAAGGCAATATTGAACCCATGGTCGTCTGTTTTATTTAAAAGCCCATCATAAAACAGGCTTTTTGTTTGGGGTTCCAGATTTTTGGCTACGCCACTATCTCTGTCACATCGGAATCTTCTAAAGCTGTTTCCACATTACTGGCTGTTTTCCTTTTTTGTCATGCAAAGTTGGATCGTGTTAACTGCGCAAGCAGCGATGTGCACAAACGTAATGCAAACAGAACCTGATGCGAAATGTGAAAGGAGACATTAATATGCATGTCAGTCAGGTAGAATAATTTTCAAAATAGTTACATAATTAGACCCGCCTAAGTGATACGCTGCCTTTGCAGGCTCAGAAACGGCAAATGAACATGTACGGCAGATTAAACCATTTAGAAAATAATTACATACAGTAGATGGGTTTTGAGTATTATATATGTATATATCATTATGACTGCAGTCAGGTTTTTGATTTATACATTAGCGTTAGTGAACTGCGCATTTTTTGTTTTCTTTAGAAACGATCCACTTTCAAAGTGAAAAACTGAGACTGACAGCGAGATGCTTATTGGGCGGGAGCACGCGGCTCCACAATGCAGCTTTGAGAAATTATTAGTTTAGAAAAAGCAAAAACAGCACAACAACAACTTATACGCTTTGACGGCTCACGCATGCCACTTATTGATAAAATTACGTTATTACTTATTACGGGAGATTTCGTAGACAAGTAGACGGCAACGAACTGATGTTTCATCAGCGTTTTCGTCTCCATAGATATTCCGGGACGTATTTTTTAAGTTTTGTTTCATGAACACTATTGCCGCATTAAATTGGTGCGGTAATAAATGTCCCCAAAAGCCAGCCTAGTAACTGTACTAAAATAATACTGCGGTGGGAAAGCAGGATCAAGGAGCAAGACTTTTAAGACAATTACTCAGCATTTTATAGAAAACAGCATACAGGCAAATAATGCATTAGTGTAAGGTGCCCCTAGACATTTGTCATGAATGGTATTTACTCTACCTCAGTGACCAGCACTCTGTCATTGTCCGCAGATGTCCTGAAAACTGTGCACGTCATGATAAATGGAAAAAACCCACAGTTGAACGATGGCTGTGGCACAGTAAGCATGTTTCAGAGCTGTTAAGGAGAGCGAGTAACAAACTGGGACGTCTAGGGGTGAGGAGGTGTGTACAGAACAAACACTGTCATCAGGGCAGCAAATTTACAGAACCTTCGTAAAATATATAAAATTGTACATCATTCCATAAATCAGAATATTTGCGTACATGTCTATGAATTGACCAAAAATTATACATTTAAAACGTACCAAATAGTACAGCCCAGTACATCAAAAATGGGAAGGTTTGCAATCCTCGATTGTCACATTAAACGCTTTTTAAAGAGCCACTGCAGCTGAGATTAAGAGGGGAAAAAACTTTGGAAAATCTTTGGAAAACATCCCAGACCAAGTAGCACTGTGCCCTACCCCCCTCCCCCAGTCTGTCCAGCGTTTCCATGGCACAGCAAAAACATCAGGTGTACGCTATAGAAACTGGAAGCGAGTCTATCTACGACTGGCATTTTTGACGGCTGTCACGGTTTGATTCACACGAAAAGGAATTTAACTTCCGCCCCAATAGACTGTATTTTGAATGGCTGTAATGACTGCAGGTCATTTCTGTAAACTCGGCCCAGCCATTCCACACATTTTATGCGCCAGCTGAGTCAGCTAAGTTAGGGTTTGATAAGGCAGATGCTCCTAACCTGTGCAATAATTGGATATCTTTAAGGAGAGGACTGTTCTAGACATCCTCGGTGCGACAAAGGACCAACGGGAGTCTCACGTATCATACCGTACAGCAACCCCACACCAATCAAATTACACTTTGCTAACCACTCATCCAATCAGGAGTTACAGCGATTTTAACAAAGGCCACACAGCAGGGCGCGCCCTATAAAGTAGATAGGTCTACCGTACAGCACCCACCCATTTTTCTGTTTCTTAATTAATCGCTGATGTGATTAAGGGCTCAGCTTGTTGAAGTCCTTGGATACTGGTACTCCAGCCCCCTCCCAAAAAAAGAGAAAGATACGTGCACAGAAGAACATAAGATAGTCTGAATTGCTTTTGTGAAATATATACCAAATCAATAAATTTGTAATTTGTTTTAGATAGTCGCGTCAAAGAACAGAAATGTAAATGAATCTACAATAAACAACTAAAATCCACTGGATAATCTGTTTCAAAAAGCGAGTGATTTTTTCGTGGGTGACATCACTTTAGAAATGTGTATTTTATTTTTTAAAAATCTCCGTAATTCCTCTTTTTTTAGTAATGTGAATGCTTCCGAAGGACTTCAAAAGAAGCGTGATACCCAGACAGGCAAATGCGTAAAATTCAGTAAAACGAACTGTCAGTTCCTTGTGAAAATAAGCCCGATTAGCTAACTATTGTTAAATTATTCCTTTAAAAATGCTTTTAAAATATTTTCAGTTTGCAAAAACATTTTTAAAATTATATATTACAAGCACAACTAAAACAGAGACACTTTTAAGGAAACAAGTGAAGAAAGCGGTTGTTCATAACCATGAAGGAATAGCGGTACCAAAACGTACAGTCATCCATCTACTGTGTGTACAAACTCCTTACAAAAGAAAAAAAGCTGTTGTTATACAGCGATATTTACAATGTTTTCACACTCTGCATTGTTTTTGATCAAATGGATAAGTTCAGTCTTAGCAGCAAATAAAAAATAAATAAAAAACATACGAATACATAAATGAATGCCAGCAGCAACCGATTTTAAACAGAGAGGTGGTGTGCATGCAGAGGAAATAGGAGCGGTCTGACAGTTATTTAGCGGAAACATGAGTCAGGACAAGTTTTTATGAGTGATTGTAGTGCGGTTTGGGAAATGGTGCCCCGTGTCCTTTCCTTGTATTTTAGAATAATGATCTATTGTACCTTTATCACAACAGTCCTTACTCTCACAAAATTCTGTTCTAACTGAATGCGACAGATAAGAAGCCTACATCTAATGATGGATCCAGGGACATGTGTCCCATAGAGTCGGGTTTTCAAATAAAAGCATCTGAGCTGAAACCCTGACCCAGAACACCTGGAAGACCTCATTCCTTCAATTCAAAGTGAACTCGGCCGCAGCCTTCGCCATGTTCTCGGCGAGGGTATTTGGTCAATAGAATCGTAGAGACGTTCTCATTCTTCCTTGCGTTTAAGTTGTATGTTCTGGGTCTTTGTCGCTTAAGGCACGTCTCTCGGCGCGAGACGCATTCGCGGCTCCGCGCCACACGTTTTGTGCTTCGTACGACGGTATCGCTTGGATCTATACACCCACACGGGGCTTCACTCTTGATGATAACGGCGATTACGTGCTAAGTGCTGTACTGTTCATGCATTTGCTTTGTCTCTGCGGCGTGACCCTGTAGATGGAAGCTCCCTTTGTGCCGGCTGCCTGGAAAACTTCTATATTTCACGACAGGTGCATCGTGCCCCGTATCTTTGGCATCCGTCATGCTCCTTTTAGCTCCCTCTCCTCACCTTGTCATGCTCCACAAAATGCACCTTTCTATTACATGACAAACCACCATCCTCTCCATAGAAACCAGTCATCAGCTGAGGGTGCAGAGAATACAAATAAAATTAGTAACACAGGACAAAGCAAAGCACAGCCGGCGCCTAAGGTGTAATTTTCAGCTGTCAGCCACGTATCAAATCTGAATAAACTGACATACAATCTCTGGTGTTTATGAAAGGGGGTTGGTTACCACCTGTCCAGTGTATGACTATATTTGGTACCAGGGGCAATTTAAGGGGCCCTGTTTGTCCTGCAGAATATTCTGAAGGATCTATTTGAGTTTTAGGGCCCACCGTGTCAAGGAACATCATCTCCGAGAAAGAAGGAAAAGTTTACAAGTTATAGGAACATACAAAGTTGGGCTGGAGATCGAGCAAAAAGCAAGCAGATGCTGACTGGTACCTTCCCTGACTGCTTGTATCTTCTACATCTTCCACCCACCATCCAAGTCGTGTCCTGTACACCACCTCTTCCTTCTCTCTCTCCTCTCCTCAACGTTTGCCTTTCCATGGCACCTCCCAGGTGCCTTCCAGCACCTCTGTCAGTTAATGGGCAGTATGAACATTTGTGTGTGGATGTACACTGTGTCCAGCCCACAACCCCTGATCATCTCAGATATCCACATCCCTAATGAATGGCCACACCCCCAGTAGTTAACCACACCCCCAAGGAGAGCCACACCTTAAGAACAACCACACCCCTGCCACATGTAAGACCACGTGACCATCAACCTCTTCCTGTGGCTCTTCCCACCCACTCCCCTTAAGCCCTTTATATTGCAGTGTCCCACACCACAGCCTGCTGCCTTTGGCATGAAGAGGTGCCCGTCTTGCTGGGCTCCGGGGTCCTTCTCCAGCTGGGTAGAATAGGCATGCTGTCCTGCTTGCACAGGCTTCTCTCCGGACGCCTATGGGCCTTGATCTCCTTACACAAGCAGCGCTTCCGTTCAATCACTTCAAGCAGCTTCCTGTCTCTCTGGCTCTGGGCCTGAGAAGTAGCGCCCCCGCTGGCAGGAGGCTGGCACTGCGCAAGCTGGGCCAAGTGCTGATACTGCAGGTGGAGATGAACCTGCTGCTGTTGGTGTGCTGTGGTCAGAGCGCGGGTGGGTGGAGAGTGGGCGTGACTCTGAGCGTGAAGAAAGAGAACAATAAAACTAAGTGCAAATTTAGGAAAACGGCACCACAGGCAACAACTCTTAATACTGGGTGCAAAGTGTAGAGAGGGACTTTCCATGTCGACCACCAGGAGGAGATCCCCTGCAGTAACCAGCAGTAGCCAGTAGGTGGCGATATGATTCCATTCCTTGGGCTGCAGCCTTCACAAAGGTCACATGGGCAGGTTCCCCGCATCAGCATTCAGACATAGGCAGGGACAGCGAGTAATATTTGGGCATGTGGTTCCCTATTGAATCACTCTAGTAGTCCTTCCCTCTCTCCACCCAGCAGTCAGTGAATCCATCCATTTATCCATCCATCAGTCCTTGTCTATTCCGAGCCAAACAGTATCTGTGTACTGATTTTTTTCACCCTATCCACTACCCATCAGAATAAAAGGTTCATTTTGAGAGGCCGGACATCTGTCCTGGACCATGAGGAGAAACACTTTGAGGCAAAGGCTTATGGGAAAATCCTGCACCTGTTTGTTGCCTTTAAACCGTTTACACATCAGCATACTGGTTCTTTCATTTCATTACGTATTACAATTGCCAGTATATTCGTTCTTTTAGAAGAATCCAAAACATCCTGACATGGTTTTTGTGACTCCAAACATTAAATCTTATATGGGGACGTACTTTTACAGATTCTATGGCCTAGTACTTTAAACAAGAATCCACTTTCCGTGTAATAATGTGCTAAAACCCAGCATCGCTATTTAATTCAAATACAATTAGTGTTGTCTTCACTGTCTCTTATCAGGACTGATCCAATGGGTAGGGGCAGGAGACGCAATGTCAACGAATACAGGCTGATGGACAGCATGGACGGCCAATCAGACTCACCATCTCTCGGGGCGTGTCTCTGGGCAGGCTGAATTGCCGCTGCATGTTGGTACCGCTCTGCCTAACCCCTGACGTGGAGGCTGAACGGCCCAGTCGCCCCAGCTCTGTAACATACGAGACACACACTAGCTATGTACGTATGTGCATAAGTGTTTAAAAACTGATGGAGGCTTTTAATAAACGTTACTGTTTTGGGGGCGGGGTTATAATAGAGGATAACTGCACTCTACCTCCATTGCGGTGGCAGGACGGGAATGTCTGACAGGGCAGGGGCAGCCCGGTCCGACTTGGAGCACGGAGGCCTGAGGCCGGTGCCCCCTCGCCGGAGGTGGACTGCGTCTGCTCGTCCTCGTTTCCTCGCAGGAGCGTGTCCATGTTATCCCTCCGAATGCGACTGCCTTCCTCCTCTGAGGAGAATGGGAACATTAAACAAACTATGCCAATATTATATACATAAGAGTGCCAAAGGTACACAGAGTATTAAACATACGCTATATATACATATATATGTATACACATTGTCATGGCCAGGACTCAGATCTCTCAGTTAAATCCCCCCAATATTTAATTTGGCTTAATTTGTCCCCCATTCCCGCAAGAAAAATATACCGTTAAATTTAAATTATTAAATTGTATGCCCGCTAATATCAAAGTCTCTACTACGCCTTTGTTCCCGGAAACCACTGAAAATCTTAGTGTGGTAAGGCAGTGATTAAAGAGATTTGGGGCTGCTGTCTGGATGAGCTGCTCCAGGACCATGTGTACGACAAACAGCCACCGGGAACAGCAACTGGGAAATGGGGCTGAAGTGCAAAAACGGATCCGAAAGAAGACGTGGCTTGCTCGGCGCGGCACCGCTATTGCGGAAACAGGGCGCCGGCGAACGAAACCGCGTAAAAACCAGAGGCGATACGGCGACTGAACGGAAACCGTGACTGGAAAGTAAACGCTGGTAGATCCGAGGAAAACACGGAATTAAAATGCCGACAGAATAAACCCAGCGCCTAAAGCCTAGAGACGAGAGGCTCCGAACTGAACCGAGTGCTGAGCCTCGCGCTACACTCGCTGCTCAGCCTGATTCAGGTTCAGAGCACGGATCGCATGTGTAACATGAACCAAATGTTGGGCAAATAGATTAAACATAATTTTGCAGCACGCAGGAGGAAAAATATCGACCAATTATGACTGAGTCTTATACAAGCCATTACAGTATGTATAGAAAATGAATACCAAAGAAATACTGTACAGGATACGTGCAAAATAAATATCCATCCATCCATCCATCCATCCATTTTCCAAACTGCTTATCCTTACTGGGTCGCAGGGGGTCCGGAGCCTATCCC
>JAODJX010000002.1:25920056-25933293 GCA_026776945.1 Isichthys henryi
GCCTAGCCCACCTGTCTATCTTGTTGGACTGGCCCACCTGTCTATCTGATTGGCCTAGCCCACCTGACTATCTTATTGGCCTAGCCCACCTGTTTATCTTACTGGACTAGCCCACCTGTCTATCTGATTGGCCTAGCCCACCTGTCTATCTTGTTGGACTGGCCCACCTGTCTATCTGATTGGCCTAGCCCACCTGACTATCTTATTAGCCTAGCCCACCTGTTTATCTTACTGGACTAGCCCACCTGTCTATCTGATTGGGATAGCCCACCTGTCTATCTTACTGGACCAGCCCACCTGTTTATCTGATTGGCCTAGCCCACCTGTCTATCTGATTGGGATAACCCACTTGTCTGTCTGATTGGGATATCCCACCAGTCTAGCTTAGTGGACTAGCTTACCAGTCTATCTGATTGGGATAGCCCACCTGTCTATCTGATTGGGATAGCCCACCTGTCTATCCGACATGCTAAGTAAATACAGTTGTGTCAGACTGCATTCTGCCATGGCTACCTTACTGAAATAAACAAAACTCTCGCCACCTTATTGCTACAACATCTTGTCTGATGTGTGGAAACTCTACTAACTGAAAGCAGGTCTGAGTAGAGTAAAGCCCAACACAGAGGGGCCAACTAACACACTGTAACGTTTGCACATTCTACGATAGATTCAGTTAAATATTTATTGTCAGGAAACTGTCGATTTATTCATTTTTTTCCCTCTTCCTTTCTCTTGCTGGGCTCTCGGTCCCTCCTGTCAGTCAGACCCTGGCACACGTCCTAGCTGTTGCCAAGGAAACCAGTCAGCGCAGCATTCTCTGACCGTTTGATTGGCTGCTCCAGGCCCCGCCTCCCAAATCATCTTCACTTAGCCACGCCTTGTTATTCTGTTTTTGCATAAGGATTTGCAGTCACGGGCAAATGGGGCTCTCCCCCTGTAGCGAGCCAGTCTTCCTCCCTGTTCCTTTTGGGTAAATATGTCCCACTGGAAGACGTGTAATCAGACACGGTGCCTCCTTCATATTTGCGTCCCTGCTTTGGGAGAAGCGGCCGGAGATGCTGTGACCTGCACTGATCTGCTGTGAGGACATGTGAAATGTTGCAGCACTTCCACAATACCTCAGCAACATTAGGGGATTCCTATGCACTGACGGAAGACGCGATGCATCGAGGAATAGCTGAGGACTGTTCCTTTGCTTAAGACCCCTTCCAGGCCGCCTCATGAACTGTGCTGAGACACGTGTTTTGAAAGACTTCCTTGAGGATATAAGCAAAGACACAACTAATCAACCCTGTAAGATCAAGTCTGATTCCCATCCCATTACTCATGTCCAAGGACTGGGCCAGTAATGTGGTGTATAAATCCAGGGTGTGAGAGTATGGTTAGCGAACCCAAATATAAATGGGTTAATGAATAAACAGCTGTGGTAATCATGGTAAAAATGAAATGGGCATGCATTCATATTTCACATATTTGAAACACATACTTTAATGACAGGACAGGTATCTTGTAATTTGATGAATTCGGGGAGCTTGGACAATGATGTAATTTATATGAAAATGTCCTGTAGATAAATATTAAAAACTGTCTGGAATAAATCCTATAAACCTCCTGTTATCGTGTAAAAAGGTGTGACCAGTCACGTTTAGGATTCAAGATGGGAGGGAGGGGTTATGCCTTTCCGTGATCGAAACAGCTCCTGTGTGTGACATGTCTGTGCAGGACTCCTAGATTCGAATACATCTGTGGCCCTCATTTCCAAACACGTTTTTATATTTCTGACATTAATCCCAAATGCTGACAGTGCCTCATTTAAATTTAAATGGAAAGTCACCGGGGGTAGACCGGTCCGTTATATTGTTCTTCCTTTTTCAACTCGTCCCTGGAAACCGGCACAGTCCGCAGGAACAGAGTAAGAGCGGGAGAGAGAGAGCGAGATAGAGGAGAGGGAAAAAAATGAATGAATGAAGCACCACATAGGAAAAGAGGAGGGAGAAGAGCAGTGCGAGCGTAGGTCTGACTTCCTGGTGGGCGTGTGTGGGTGTGTGTGGGTTTGCGTCTGTGTGTGTCAGTGGCTCCGTGTGGAACTCGTTCCTGGCGGGCGTGCATGCGCATGCGATTGGACGCATGTGGGATTTGAACAGAAGGCTTGCTTGCTGTGTGTGTACGTCACTGTAGTGTTTTTTTTTCCCTGAGCCTTGGGTTTGCAGGCTTTGCTTGAATGAATGAAGAACACAGACCGCAGCTTCGTAATGTCACCCGTTCTTGGCGTGGATCCCCAGAACAGAGGACGTAAACAGGAAGTGCGTCCCCTGTGCAGACCTGTCACCAGGTGTCACTGCCCACATTATTAAACATTTCTGCCCCCCCAAAGGTGACTTTGTAGCAAATAAGCTTCCCATTCTGTTGATTTTCCATTGATATTTCAGCATAGATCAGATGTGTTACAGTCAAGTCAGCGGGTTAGGATTCCTATGATCGGAAGGTTGCTGGTTCATATCCCAGGCTCAGCAGAGGACTCGCCCTTAAGCAATACCCTGAATCCACACTGGTTTCAGGGACTCTCTGACCATGGTTTCCCATGTATGTCACTTTGGATAAAAGTGCCTGCTAAGCAAATAGAAGCGAAATGTAAATCCTCTAGAAATCCTACAGTATTGCTATTTACAATGCTTGTGAAAACTGATATTGTGGTAGATCTGGGAAAATTTTATATATATTCTGTTTGGTCTGTTCCTACAAAAGAACATACATAAGAAATTTACAAACGAGAGGAGGTCATTCGGCCCATCAAGCTCATTTGGGGAGAACTTAACTAACAGCTCAGAGTTGCTGAAATCTTATCTAGCTCTGATTTAAAGGAACCCAGGGTTTTAGCTTGCGCTACACTAACAGGAAGACTATTCCATACTCTAACTACACGCTGTGTAGAGAAGTGCTTCCTCAAATTCATTTTAAAATGTTCTCCTGCTAATTTCCACTTATGGCCACGAGTTCTAGTATTTCAACTAACATTGAAGTAGCTGTTTGGCTGAACAGCATCCAGACTTGTTAGAATCTTATAAACCTGGATCATGTCCCCCTTAGTCTCCTTTGCTTGAGGCTGAACAGATTCAGCTCAGCTAACCTCTCCTCATAAGACCAGGAATCATTCTCGTCGCCCTACGCTGCACCTTTTCCAAGGCAGTAATGTCCTTCTTAAGGTATAGTGACCAAACCTGCACACAATATAACTAGTTAACTCGTATAATCAAATCTCTTTCATTCAAATCTGTAGTAAACAAAAGACTAGTGAGAAATTGTTCCACACACCAAAGTCACACACTGTGACACATTTTACAGAGGCCATATCACCTAAATCTAAGGAAATAAGAATCATTTTGTCGAAATCTGTCCTGTATGCTGGAGTCTCAACATCAACAGATGCTCCTAAAACTGCTGAAAATGAAAATCCACACCCTGTCTGAGTGTCTGGTATCAGCCGTTTGTCTTCACTGCTGGTCCGTCTCAGCATCCACCTTCCTGGAAGCATTGCCTCCATATCCTCCATGCTTCACAGTGACGCAGTTTGCCTCGCTAAACCAGGGTTAGCCTCCTGACCCCCCCCCCCCCCCCCCGGGGGGCCCGCCACCCCCGGGGTGGGGGGGGGGCCCCCGCGGGGGGGGGGGGGCGGGGGCGGGGGCCCGGGCGGCGGGGCCCCCCCCGGCCCCCCCAAGGCGGGACCCCTGGCCCCCTAAGCCGCCTGTGTTAACAGTTCGGAGGTTTGCCGCCCAAAACCCGGTTTTGGCCCCGACCCCCCCCCCCCCCCCCCCGGGGGGAACAGCCAACAGTCTGACTAATTTAGCACTCCCAGCCCGTATTACTTTTGTTTGAGTATCTCAACCTATGTGGGTGGGGGTGGGGAGGTGCTACGTTTACAAATGATGCATCAGCGACCTGACGGGAGAGATGGTCACATCCTCTTCCTCTCCTTCTCTTCTCCTCTCCCCTCTTAGATGTTTATGATTCAACAGACAATTCCTTTGCAGGACAGGTATACTTTGGCCCCGGGTGCTTTTAAAACATTATCAGTGTGGTTTCTCTCTCGTAGTGACAGAAAGAGGAGCAGACCGGATCTCCGGTTAGCGTGTGAGGCAGACACACAAACGCATAGCACGCTCGGGCTACACGCAACAGTGATGACGTTCAGAGCTGGCGCGCTGGACGGCATAGGAAATGCAGAGGGATCTTGCAGCACAGTATAGTAACCCTCTCCTCCAGTCTCGCGGTGTTAAGGAGGACAAGGAGAGGCTTGATCTCCCTCAGGGAAACGCTCTGTTCCATCACGCTCGCTAGCCGAACATGGGCGAACGTGGCTCTCCGGTGAGACTGATCAAAGGAGATGTCCCACTATACTGCCAAATTCTCTGTAGTGACGCACATCAAATAAACTATTATACATTCGCTCTGCGTATAACGGATAAAAATACCAGCAGCCCTCATCCGGAGTGCAGGCTGAAAGTGCCGCTAAGCCATCTGCTGACTGTGACCCGGGATAGCGGAAGTAAGACCAGGGAAGGGCAGACCTCGTCGCTGGGTAGGCACCAGCTAGTGGTGAGTTAGGGGCCTGCGACACTGGCTTCCAATGAGCACCAGGCTTCTTGAACATTGTGTGCACATCACAGTATGACAAATGGCTATTGGCTGGTGGGCGTGTATATGAAAGGACTGCACAATTGCAACCCTAAACCTGAAGTATTCAATCAGTTTTCATTCTTCAAAAAATACATCCCAATCTTTTGATGCATGCGAGGAGGAGAAACACCTCTTAAATTATTATTTACATAGCACATTTCACCATCAGTGTCCTCGAATGACATGATTAATGTTACGTTTCCTCGGCTCCTGAGTAAATCAACCTAAATTTAATGGGGATTCCACTGAAAAAAAGTGCATTTGGCTCTTTTCCTGACAATTTCCTGAGTACACAAAAGGAAGTATATTACAGCATCAGAGTGCAGCAGGCAGGGCTGGTTATATAACAGAATGCTTTGCTCTTAGGAGATGCTTTTGCTCTCATTTGCACTGGAAGCACCTATCACACTGTCTTTGTTTCACTTGTCTCAGTATCTGCCAATCCAAGTGTTTTAAGGAATATTTTTAAAGCTGATTCCCGCAGTTCTGACTCCTCCCCCCCCCCCAAGTTTCTAATTGGCCATTAATTCTGAGTGCTACAGACAGATGTTGAGTTGTCTAAGTCAGTGTTTCTCAACCCAGCCCACAGGGCTCTCCAGACAGTCCACATTTTTGCTCCCTCCCAGCTCCTAGCCAATCAAGAACGCCAAATACCTGGTTCAGATGTGTTTGGGAGCAAAAATGTAGAATGTCTGAGGGTACCACAGGACTGCTTTGGGAAACACTGGCCTGGACGATGGGAAATATGGTGCTGCGCAAAGGTCTTAGGCAGTCCACAGCAGCATTCCAAGGTGTAGGTAGGGCCCCAACAATGATGTTAGCCAAGGGGCCAACCCCCTGAAATTCAGCCCTGCTCACACCTCCAGTGCTCAGGGTTCGAATCTCACCTCTGCTCACTATATGAGGTTTCATGTTCACCCTGTACCATAAGAGTTTCCTCCCACAGTCTAATAAGATGCATGGTGGCGACTAATGCCTAAGCCTGTACTGGATAAATGGGTTTGGAAGATGGATGGACTTTTGATGTAGATATTTACCACATTAAATGTGAGGAACAAAATTTGAAAACACATTGCCTTTCCATTAAGTATTAAAGTTGTGCAAAAAGACTGGAATAATAGAATGATGATAACAGAGATGGAGGAGAATCAGTCTTGTTATATCTGAAGCATCACACAGTATCTAACTGCATCTAGGCACCAAAGTGTCTAGATGTATTAATCACCTTTATCGCCCCCTACAGGACAAGGGCAGTGCCACCCTGCTGGGGGATCCAGGCTCCCCAATAACTAAAGTAACCCAACCTTTTTCCCCAAATGCATCGTCATAAGTCCAAAATCCTGAAGAGAGGCCCAGCCCTGATCACTGGAGTCATGTGGTTTCGACGACAGGTTTTAATTAGCGCCTGACACCTAAGACAGCAGGTAACTCTCCCTGAATAATTACCTGAACAAAACAAGTAAAGGTTCAGACAAAAGCCAGCATGTGCTGCCTCCCCCCCAGTCCACCCCCCGTCTCAGGTTCTTACCTTTTCTTGTTGCTGTCAGGGTCGCGGTTCCTCCAGTCCAGCCGGCTCTTGCGATACAGCAAGTTCATGTCAGTGTGGGTGCCCGGCTTGTCCTTTCCAATCACAGCACAGTGCAGCTGACTGCCCCGCCTCTCGATGTCCTGCAGGAAGCGCTCCACCGCCACATCCTGGGCGGCGCCAGAGTTCATTGTACAGCAGCCAATCAGGAAAGAGAAGGGGGAGGGGCTTCACAGAAATTCCCTCTGTGCAGAACCTGGAGATAAAGATGAGGCTTTATTAGTATTGATACTGCCATCAAAATATGCTACTGCTGCATTTATTTCTGCTTTTCTCGCTATGTATCGCACGAGCGGCATAATAGAGTTTTCTACTCAGCATTTGGTAACCAGATTTTGCTGACTGACTGTTGAATGCCGGTGAATGTGACATGTGTAGCACTTCAGGACTGTCAGTGAGTTGCAAACTGATAGAATGAGCAAGAGGACACTCTCATCCACCAAAGTAATGCTGGGAACAGCCTGTATGTACCTTTCACCATGTGGGGAAAAAGAGAGTCTAAGGCACAGCAACAGGGCGCAAAGATCTGCCCCCCTCCCCCCAAACCCTCAACACCCTCCGCCGGGGACTGTCAAAACACTGCAGTAACAGGACTTGTCACATGATGCAGCAGAGGCCGCGTGGTGAGACAGAAATTCCTCAGCCTCCTGGTGTGCCGAGTGGGTTTTATGTGACTGCTGAGATGACAGCCCATACAGGACACAGGTCACACGGTCATTGGCCACTTCAGCCCTTATAGGACACAGGTTAAACCGTGATTGGCCACTACAGCCAATACAGGACCCAGGTCACACCATGATTGACTGCTCCACTCCATACAGGAGACAGGTCACACTGTAATTGGCTGCAATGCTTCCACAATTCTCCTATAGTATAAGGCCTGTATGTTTCGCAATACAATACACAAGTCTCTCTCTCTCTATACATAATGATATAGCGCCAAAGGATTTGATCCAATAGCCATCGGATCACAGACACAGAGTCCTAATCTGCAGAGCCACGCAGGTCACTCCATATTTGTCTATACCAGCCCATACAAAACACAGGTTCCCCTGTGATTGGCTACTTCAGCCCACAGGGTGTGCCAGTCCCCGTGTGATTGGCTGCCCCCGGAGATCTCTACATTCTCCTCCCATCCCTCCATGAAAAGTGAAGAATGAGGATTTAATTGAATGGGCTGTATTCCCAGGGGCAGCCACAAAACTCTCATACTTGTAATTATCATCCATTATAGTTATTGTTATTATCATTAGTAGAGCCATAGTATTATGACTCAAGCATTACAATCGCCTTTGCTTAAAGGCGTGGGTAGATTATATTCGAGCAGGCTAGATGGAATCCTTCTGTAGTCTGAACTATTAATTCAAGTTTATAAATATCCCAGCTATCAGAGGTCAAGTGCGAACACAGTCACAACAGAATGCACACACGACGCGAGTGAGGGCAGCCCAATTACCCCATGGCCGCACAGTTACCCCGGGCCAGGCTGCAGGGCGGCGGGGGGACATTAGTCATAGGGGCGTGAGAGTATCTCAGCATGGGTGGTAAACAGCCCTCCTTCTGGATCATAGCAAGCTTGCATGTAGCTGTCGAGCTGATGAGTCTGCGCAGCGGGGGGGGGAGCGCACCCCACTGCCACTCTACCTGGGGGTTCCTCGACTGGGGCCACGGATCTCTGCATAGTCCACCGCTAATCCTGAGAGGCATGAACATTGTTTTATTTAGCCAATCACTCATAAACCAGGGTGGGTGTGGTCATGCGGGTCTGGGGACCAGAGTGTGTGGACACTAGGGGGTCTCATTACCGGTGACTCAGCGAACCGGCAAGCTGCTGGAGGGAAGGAGGGAGCTGGCGGTAAGGCCGTGGGAAGGTGGGGGGGGGCAGGAAGTGACACAACATGGGTAGGAGTCTGGGGGGGCCCGGAGCACTGAAAAAGATACATTTTTGGCAGATACTTTGTATCTAAGGCAAAATACAATCAAAAAAGCAGGGAAAGATGGAGCTGGGCTAGGTGGAGATTAAGGGCCTCACTCAGGGACCCAACAGTGACATCAGTCTTCCAATCCTGGGATTTGAACCAACAACCTTCTGCTCACGAGCACAGAATCCTAAACCACTCCATTAATTCTCCAGAAACTCCAAGATTATGAGAACCGCAGGAAACAGAATGAATACTGAAAGCAAGGAATGAATGTTGTTCAATGGAAATCCCTTTTTGATGGGGGCGGGCTGGGGGGCAGTGCCCTGAAGCCTTGATTTTCTGATGGAGATATTTGTCTTTTCGAGCCCTCAGTGAGGGGCATAATGCATGCTCTGTAAAGCCTGGATTTGCCCAACGGGACCCAGTACATTCAAGTGGTGATCGGTGGTTAACAGGAGTTGGTTAAACCTGCCGGCAAATGATTACCCATGATAGTCCCACACAAATTGGTCTCGGAAGCCTACTTCCCCCATCATTAATGACAGCTATTCAGCTGAGCAGTCGATACAAATCCACAGGGGTCACGTGTGATAAAATGAGATTCTCCATATTTAAATATCATTCCCTCAGATAGCTTCGGAGCATTACACTTCTGAATAACAGGGACTAGACAGCTCTGACCCCAACTACTGCTGCTACACACCCTGCTATTAGGGAAAAAAGGGGTGTGCTTGTGCCTTAAGACATGAAATGCTATGTTAAGATGTTATGAAGTGTGTTATGACAGTACTTTAATGATGCGGCTATTAGGCACATATCCATATAGCCACTGGAGAACTGCGTATGTCTTCAGCAGGGTCTAGAGTTTGAGCACTGTATTTGTCTTACACACTTAGTAACAATCCATCCATCTGGCACAATTGCTTATGCAGTGTAGCATTACAGTGCAGCCTATACCCCAGCTAGGACACCCTGGATGGGATGCCTATCCATCGTGAGGCCCCCAGGGGCATCAGAGGGGCCTGGATACCCTAGCCAGCCCAATTCAAGTAGGGATCGAAGGTAACATTTTGTCAGGGTGCCCACAAATTCTAGCTACGACCCTGTGCATACCCACACACAATGTGGGGACATTTAGAAAACAGTTCACCTACTTGCATGTGTTTCCAAACCAGAATCAAGGTTTATTCATGGGGAATTTCGCTTGGTACGAAAGGTACAGATGTAAGGACAGACAGACATGGCGATACAGACGAACATGCCAGGAAGCTATGCATGAGGAAGCGCCAAACTCCACAAACACAGACTCGAACCCGCAACTGACTCGCACTGTGAGACTGCAGTGTTACCCACTGAGCGGGGGGGTAGCTAGAAATTCTGGACTTGGGGGAAAATGTCACCAGGGAGGGAGGGGGGCCCTTGATAGATTTTACAGACCAGGTCCTACGAAGTGCTGGGCCCCCAATCTGCCAGGACAATGTTCCCCAACCCAGTCCTCAGGGACTCCCAAACAATCCACATTTTCGCTTCCTCCCAGCTCCCACCCAATTAAAAACACTGAATACATGGTACAGGTGTCTTAGGTTCTGGTTGGGAGCAAAAGTATGGACTGTCTGAGGGCCCCCAAAGACTGGATTGGGAGACACTGTGCTACGGTATCCTGCCACCCCAACACCCCAACCACCGAGCCACTTACATAGGAATGAAATATTTGAATTTCATTTTTAAGATGTAAGTGTGAGATATTATATTAGAAAGAGTTTTATTTCTTCCGTAGTTGAAGAGATAAACGATATCTGGCCATTAGATGTCATTGTGGTTAAGGGTGAAGTTTGAGTCCTGAGTATGTTTTTTTTTTTTTGCTGCACCCAGGATCATGGTGCTTAAGTGGAAGCTCACTTGGGATGAAATAATCGGCTAAGAGAGCAGAACAGCCACTTGCTCACAAGGATGCGAGCGGAGGCAGAGGTAATGTGATACAGTATTAAGCTGTCCACACCAGTGAAACCACTTACAGCAAGGAGAAGCCATGATTCAAGTAGCAAAAGGGGGATTTCAAACTGTAAAGGGCACCCTTGGAGGTGTGATTCCAGTAAGTATGGTGAAGTATGACTGAGGGGGGCAATCAGAAAAAGGTGGCTCGGGTTTAAGTCACTAAATCAAGATCAGGTGTCCGTAGATGCAGATTATGGCCTTATGTGGGAGGGAGAGTTCTGTAAATCTTGCAAAATTAAAGGATGAACTACATTTGCCAGTGTTTCTGTAGTATGTGTTTGCCTATTACGATTCATCGCACACATCGCAGCGCCGAAAGTTCGTGGAAACGTCACGGCAGGACCCCAGGAACATCGTGAGCTTGTTAAGATGGGATCGCTTCGTCCCTAATTATTTCTGGCACACGGTTTGCCCTGCAAACGTGCTTCATTCGCCAGACAAACGGGGGGTCCTGCCTTCAACGGACTGAAAAAAGCCACAGACCGCATCGACAGACGGACGGGGACTGCGGCTGCACCGGCCCAAGCCGGCTGCGGAAGCGAGGGAGGCGGAAAGGGGAGGCAGAGAGGACCGCAAAAAAGAAGCAGAGTAGAGGAATTCGTAGACGTAAAGGGAAGAAGAAGGAGGGACGGGGAGTGCGAGAGGTGAAGGCGGCGGTGGGGGAGGGTTGTGAAAGCACGTCTCGCGCGCCAGCCGCTGCTGTGTGTGTGGTCGCCTAGCAACCCCGCTCGTCTGCTGCCTCTCAGTCTCCCTGGCCGCCGCGTTTCCAGCTGGGCGCGGGTGGGACAGGCAGAGATTACCGCAGAGGCGCTTGTCGTGGCATTTCCAGCAAGGAAAGTACCCATTAATGAAACACCAGCAGCGGGGCAGATGGCACGCGGCCGTGCGCCCATCGTACGCGGGGAGTGTGCGCGCGAACGTACACAAACACGGCGAATTCATATCTGTTCGCCATTGGCGCAAGATCCCATTTTCACGATGTTCAGATTTAACCAAAAGCATTACAATTAGCAACATCGGGCAAGAAGTTTTAAGATAAACTACAAGAAAAACATCATGTCTAAAGATCAGATGCGAAATAAAGTAAAATAAAAGCAATTACATGAGGAACCCAGACAGATACAGAAGATCAAAAATCAGACTAGATTAACATGCTAGTGCAAATCACCTTTTCTGATTTAAATTCTCATGCTAAGGTGCAGAAGTGCGCAATATATCGCCATAGTTCCTAAATGCTAGACCTGTCATGTTTTGCATATATTCGTGGATTATCCTCTGCATTGCGCCCATAGTTTCCGGGATAGGTTCTGGATTCCATTGACCATGCGTAGGACAAGCGGGAATAGAATATGGATGGATAGATGATGGATGGATGGATCTATGGACTGATGGATGGATTTTGCAGGAACAATGATACATTTATTTAAGTATGCATAAACTATGTTATTTCACAAAGATGGTCATCATGATGTGTGAATACATTAAATGAATCATGTGGGTGTTTTTTTTAAGTAATATCAGACAGGTAAACAAATCACAAGATAGAAAGGTTAGGCTAAATTCTCGCTTTATCAGGAATACAGTCCAGAGTGTGGGGTAGAGTGATGGGTGTGTCCGGTGCAACACTACGGCACCGCCTGCTGGGGGCGCTCTGCTGATCGGGGAAAGGAGCGGCGAGTACCGCACCCGGTTAAAGCTACACCGAGACGGAGGGGAAGTAAACCGGGAAGTGGGCGTCTATGAGACAGAGGGAAGAACGAGGTAGATCGAGTGAGAAAGAATGCGACTGTGAGTAGGAGAATAATCGAGAGTGAGACGGGATGAGAGTGAAACTGCGTTAGGGTGAGAGTCAGTGACTAGTGAATGAAAGAGCAAGTCTGTAAGTCAGTCAGAGAGAATGATTAAGGGAATATCTGAGTGAATGGCTGAGAGGCATCCCCAAATTACCCACGTTTTCCTGCTCCTCTTCCTCAGCGGGCTCGTCACATATTAATCTTTCATAAAGTAGGACCAGAAATGAACTCCTTCGCTTTCCATGAGCTCTATTGTTCAGCTTTGCTCCTCT
Source organism: Isichthys henryi (assembly GCA_026776945.1). NCBI lineage: Eukaryota > Metazoa > Chordata > Actinopteri > Osteoglossiformes > Mormyridae > Isichthys > Isichthys henryi. Next base: position 25,932,298 of record JAODJX010000002.1, read on the forward strand.
GCTCTGTCATATACAAGCGAGAGGAGAGAGGAAGCAGGGAGAGGGTCTGGGCTGTGCTCGGGGAGGTCCGGACGTATTTAATTAGTGGGGAAGAGTAGATGTAAATGATCGACGAGCTCTTAAGCATTGCGTGAGTTACAAATGGTTATTATAGCCTTCGGCTCCCGGGAGGAATGTAACCGCGGACCGCAGCCACAGCTGTGCGGTACTCCTGAGCGCGCGGTCAGGTGCGGGGCGACGGCGTCTGCAGGGGACACCCCGCCATGGACGACGCTAGGGTTTTCTCACAGGGGGTGTAAGGGGAGAGAGCCAACCAGTCATTCATCCCGATAAATTCATTTTTTTTTAAATGCGCATACAATCATTGTTATTATACATCGATATAACTAACACAAGCCACATTTCACTTAATATGTTCAAATAGCATTTTCGTCTGACGAAAGGGGGGTGCAATTGCACCCCCGGGAAAATCGCCTATGCCCTCCAACAGCGCAATGAAGCCAAACTCGCGTTGAAACATCTACCATCCGCAAACCGCATAATTACTCATCCGAGTTCAAAACAGTCAACTTCAAATCTGGTTTAAAACTGATTAATTTATAATTCGCGTGTTTAAAACGTGCCTATGACCCTGGCATTGTGTGTCGCTGAGTTAATGCTTTATGACATCGTTGAATCCACCAGTGTCCCCAAATGGGCTGTCGGAAACATCGCGTTACCCAAGAATATCCTGCAGTTCTTACTTATGTTTTTGCACATATGTGTGTCACGCTACCATTAATATGCCTACAGCACAGGATCAGCTGTGTGAACACAGTCCAGCATTACCTGGCGAGCCCTCTTGTAAAATGCCAGACTCCCGTTTCCACTGCACCTTCCCCTGCCCCTCTCTCTCCCTTCCGCCGCGGGGGGGGGCGCCCCCCCCCCCCGGCGCGGGCCGCGGGGGGGCGCGCCGGCGACCCCCCCCCCCCCCCCCCCCCCCCCCCCCCCACCCCC
>JAODJX010000002.1:25953098-25973159 GCA_026776945.1 Isichthys henryi
CACATGTGACCCAGGCGGAGACTCGAACCCGGGTCCCAGAGGTGTGAGGCAACAGTGCTAACCACTGCATCACCATGTCACCCCTATTTACACACCAGCTTGTCATTTTCCGAGCGCATGTCGGAAAATACGTCGTGTCAACCACCTGAAAAGCAGACTGCTGTCATTAAAAGAAACACAAGAACAGCATGAATCCTGTCCGTGTCCGTCTGCCCCCCCTCATCCCCCCCAAAGCTGTAAACCTAGAGGAAACGCTGCACATTGAGAAACCAACGCGCCCAGAGACATGGTGAACACAAATCAACAGACTTCATACCTGCAGGGGTTTCCTTTGGTATTAAAATCCCAGTATCACCATGAGGAGCGTATAATGGTGTCGCACATGGAATGGGGTTGCCAGTTAGTGACCTGTGACCAAAGTGATTTCACCACTTCCTACTGGGGCTGGCTGACCCTGCTTTCTCCATTATATGTGGCAACCCCACACATATCTGTTAAACATGTAAAAATAACTGAATTAACAAATAATAATAAAACATAACTGTAACGTAGCCTCCCTCTCATTGTATGCAGCTGCTGCCCCCTAGTTGTGAAAGATTGTAAGTGACCACATCAAGCACTATGCCGCAGACACGTATGAGGGGTAAAGTTTAAAGTTGCTAATTAAAAGTTCTTATCTGCACATTCTGTTCGCATCAGTGTTTTATAGAACATTGTTATATTGTATCCTGAAGTATGGGAAAAGGGCTATTCGACGCATCCTCCCTTGTCATTAAATGTTCAGACATCAACATCCTACTGCGTTAAGCAGAGGTACCCTCTCTCTCCCTAAACGATTTGGGAAGCAGCTTGTACGGTCTGTCCTGTTCTCACGCAGTGAGGTTCGGGCAGAAAACAAAGCCATTACCTTAGATGCAGGACAGAGAGGACCCTGGCTGTACATCACAGTGTCCAGCAGATTATAAAGTCGGTAAAGCGTTCAGGGTCACAACGAGCTGTGTTAAGTGCAAAGTAAATCCGAGTGTGACTGAAATAATAAACCATAATAAAGGCAAAATAATTTAATGGCGTAAAACACACTGCAACAATATGCTGAGGTGGGGGCAGAACTTCCAGGGTGTGTCTGATCATCCACCGTACCGGCGATACTATTAATTTTGACACTGGACATAACGGCTCATTTTTACTAAGCACAAGCAGACCACACCGCTGTCTGGTGCCATCTGCTCAGACCTCCATTATTAATGCGTGCTGACGGGGATATGAACAGGAAGTTAGCGTTCGGAGAGACATTTCCAGAACATGCCCTACTGGCCACCTGCAGCTTGGCCAGGCTCTGAGACAGACAAGTGTTTGTAATGCATTTCTTTCCTCCGGTTTGCCACCACGGACTGGGAGAAAGTTTCGGCAGTGTGCTCTGCGCGTTCCTCATGGTATGGTGCTGGGTTTGCGAAATCTACTGCCAGGATTGTTAACTAGCACTCGGATTTTTCAGTTGAACTGCAGGGTTCAACCTACACCTCATGGCAACACTAGTGATGGCTAAAAAAAAAAATTCATCTGTCACCACGTCCCACGCATCCATATCTGCTTGTCCTATTCAGCGTCGTGGGGGTCAAGAGCCTATCCCAGAAGTTATAGGAGTGAGACAGGGAACAACCCAAGATGGGGCACCAATCCATCGCAGGTCACACTCACACCATTCACACACCTACCGACAGGCTCCAATTAACCTCGGCATGTTTTTAGACTGTGGGGAAAACCGGAGGAGGAAACCCGACGATGACATGGGGAGAACATGCAAACTCCACGCACATGGAGTCAATTTAGTCTGCGTCCTGGACAGCCTTTGAAAGAAGACTTTCTACAAGTCTGCAATCTGCTATAAACAGATTATAGTCAGGGAAGCAGAATGGGTGACATTATACTCTCAGATCTCCAGGTATTCAAATCCTACCCAGGCTGGGGCCAAACCCTTTTCAGGGTGCTAAGAAAAAACGAACCTAGTTGCTGATCAGATGCCCCCTGGTGGCTGTCGGGTTGTAAGCAGCTGCTTAGTTTGCTTATGCCTTAGTCCAGCCCTCAGTCACCCCCGACTGTGTGTGTGTGCCGAGTTTTCTAAAGTCTAAAAACAGCTGTTGCAAAATCGCTGCTTCCCAGTAAAAATATTCACTAATATTCACTTCGTTCGCAAGAAAATGTCAATTCCTGCCCCAAAAACAAAACACACATGGTTCAATTTTAAATAGACTTTTAAAACATACAAATAAATTAACATTTTGTACAAAGCAGAGCACTGACAACAAATGAAACCAAACAGAACTGCAATACACAGAGGTATAAGATATTAGTAATCAGTTCAGTTAATTAATAACCAATGAAATGCTTAAAACATTCCCTAACATGTAAAGTACAATATTTGATTAATGCAAATCCCATTTTCATGACTGAAGTCTTATAAAAAAAAAAGTGAGGAAAATTCATAAAATTGTGCTGAGAAAAATATTTTAATAAACAAATGAGCTGCACTATCCTCTGAATATTAACCACCTTTAGCACTGTATGAAATATATAAATCTTTTTATATTCAGGGAGTGTCAAATGCCTGCATGACCTTACTGTGCTCCAAACCAGCTAATCTGACCGAGCCACTTCAAAATGAGAGGCAATTTAAATTTCTTTAAATCAAAAAAAAAAAAAACATTGACAAAGGATAAATTATAATCATTCCTAGCCATGTGTTCTTGGGTCTGAGAGGGAACACAGAATGAAGTTTGGTTAAATTTTACTAAATAAATACTTTCTGGTATGTAAGTAAATCTTGGGACTATATACGGAAAAAAAAATCACTTAAGAATCCATTTGGAAAACCCCACATTGCACTTTTGATGTGGCCTACAGGGTCTGTAGATATCTCACATACTGATCATGACTCTCCAAACTAATGACTGTCTCGACCGATGAAAGTGCGATACAGATTGAACTCCCCTGAAAGCCAGCTTTGGACTGAAGAGAGAGAGAGAGAGAGAAAATAAACTTACAGCAGCCCAGATGTAACTGATTGTCAGAAAGACACTGATGTCTGAAGCTGAAGCAGGACAACACTGCTAGGGCATGCTGGGAAACGGGATCTTGGCTCATCCAAATCTCATAATAGGTCACACATGATAGCAACACAAGCACTCGGTAGGGACCCAAATTGCTACTGCTGTAGTTTTCTCTTTGAAATGACAAGACCACTATGCAGGACCAACAAGCCGAACGGCTCATTAGTGAGGACACTTGGTTCACAGTTGTTCTAGACTGACACTAATCCATGGCTAATACAGTTTACGCCACGATTAAGCCACACCCACAAAAATACCCAGTATTTCAAGTACTACCCTCCAATTCTACTTCTCAATATTTTTCCACAGAACATTAAATGTCGCAATATTTAGTCACGTCGTTTTTCATGGAAATTGGAGCCGTCTGCTTTCTCTCTAACGCTACAGTTTTTTTTTGCTGTAAAATGCTGTAATCTCACTCCAGAGGATATCCTGTCAACCTAAACTCCATTATGGCAAGTGGAGAAAGGCATTTTAAGCAACCACGTCCCAGCTGAAATGTTCCCATAAACTGTCCTCGACGCCAGCCGCCCTTCCAGTTTGGAATCCGGCCCGGCGCCTAGGGGTCGATGAATGACACCATGATGTAGCGCGTTCCCTGGGTGGTGGGGAGCCCCTCATGGTAGTGCGTCAGGCGGCCCGGGTGCATGAAGGACCAGCCCTTCCGGGGGGTCTCCACCTGGCAGTTGTACCGCAAGAATCGGGACCCGCCTCCCTAGAGACCACAGACAGCGTCAGACACACACAGGATGTTACACAGCCACTGAGAAACTTAACCTGCAGAGACACAACGTATATCAGTTAACATAAATCTACGTCACCGATGTCTGTGAAAAATCACGACACAGTCGATATTGGTCGATACTGCTGGTCAATTTTTAAACTTAATCAATATTCAAAATTCGCAGCACCAGAGGTACAACCACTAAAATAATGGAGATGATTTCTCTGGGCAATAAGCCATCTATCGGAGTGTAGGACAGCAGATTTTGCCGGCTCATTTATGCTAACATATTTAGCAGATGCCTTTGTCAAAAGCTACATAGAGGTTTGGCAAATAGCACATTACAAACTATCATGTTGACAAGGAGTCGACAAGGAGGCCTAAGTGCGGCTAGATTGAGCTTCTAGTTAACGCCCGGGTACGAGGGACACTGGAAACGAACCTCACTGCAATCTCACAGTCTATTTGGCTGATGTCTCACTGCCTGCATTATATGATGAGGCTGTTAAACACAATTCAGTAGTCAAAGTCACTGATATCAGCTTCACTGCAGATCTCTGGCACTCAAACTTTAGCAGGTTTTCCTTATTAGTAATATGTCAGTATTGACCAAAGCTTCCACTTGGTTCAGCACATTTCCTAATGCTTAGTCTCTGAAGCGGAGAGGCCAGCCTTCTGAAGCCAGTTCTCCAATGAGGTTGTTACATTACCCAAAAAATACCACAATGTCATCCATGCTATTTATACACAAAACTGCTTTTCCTTCTGAAACACTGGCATTATTTTCACAACCCTGTAATCTTCAGGTTGGTAGTTTGTAATCCGGCCACACTTCCGCACACAAGAGGCATCAACATGCAGACTGTATAATTACATACCTGTAGAGTTACATCTGACGCCCTGCATAATCCTTTTACTCTAAAAGAACATGTGATACTGTTGCTTTGGGGAAAACCTTCTTGGGGAGCATCATGGTCTGCTTGCAGCTGACCTCACCCCTCACATGACCCGCTATGGACCCCGAGAAGCTCCACGCCGTGGTCAGGCTTAAACAGGCCAGAACACGGCCTCCGCCAGCTCCAGCCAATCAGCACGCACCTGGAAGTCCTTGCCCTTGTGGTTGAGGGCGATGTTGATGGTGTAGGTGGACGAGTCGTGATGGGGTCTCAGAAAGGGCTGCTCGTCGGGTCGGTATCGCACCACGAAGTTCATTATGGCACGGGCCTGGACCAGGACCAGAAAAAGAGGGCGGTGCTTAATCAGCCAGGCGGGGGAGGGGGAGTCGTGGCTTCAATGCTCTCGTAACATCAAGCACTGCTTCTCAGGATGGCACTTGTTTGCTTACTTGCAAAATTATCTTCCACCCTTCATTCAAACTTAGTAAATAAACAAAAATTAACGACGACGTTTGTACACAAAAGACAAGGAATTTAGTACTCGGCATCCCTATTGGTCTAAAATTCCACGTCCGCCCCCAGGCTGCGTCCCATTGGCTGGCCAAGCAAACCTTGTTCACGGCTCACACTGATAACGCGGCACAACCTTAAATTTTAATTGCTTTAATTGGGAAGATAGCTAGATGTGCCCCAGCTCTCTGCGCTATGATGAAAAGGTCACGTTTACGACCACCTGGTGTTCGTGTCAGCAGGCCGCAGTTCGGGACTCACCTTAGAGTAGTATCCAGGGTACAGCTTCTCGACCACGGGCACTATGTACTCCTTCAGGTACTTCAGCCACTCCTTCTCAAAACCGATCTGGTTCATGTGTATGTCTACAGTGGGCACATTTTCATACCCACCGGCCAGACGTTCATCCTGTAACACACACACACACACACACACACACACGTTATTCACGTACGTGTTTACATACATGCTGTTAAACACGTAAAGATTCACGTAAATAAAGCTACCGTGTGCTTCCCACCCGACCACTGGCCGTAGTGCTCCATGGTCTCCACCAGCTCGTCACACATCCTGTCCGACAAGGCTGGGAACCAGTAGACATCAGGGCAGGGCTAGATCAGACAGAGAGGGGAGGGCGGACGGCCCAAAGAGTGAGAACGTAAGAGGTCAGACGGAGCCACAAGGTTCCGTTTTGACTCCGGCTCATACCTGTTCAACGAAATTCGTGTCGTCATCGAAGATCGCGGCGTATTTATCATGGATGTATTTTTCTTTCCAATCCTAAAAAAAAGGTTCCTCTTTTAGGGAATCATGTGGGTAATGAGGGAAAGGCCGAGCTGGCGAGAGAGCGGATGACACTTACCACGGGGTTGTCAAAAATCTGCCACATGTCAGGGTACAGGTGGCTCGTGTTGTAGTTGGTGGAGGCGACGAGGCGGCCAAACTCATCCCGGTTTGACACGTACATAAAGACACCCTAAGAGGGGCAGGCACAGCGGAACCGAGAGACGGTGAGAAGGAGGATAACACACGCGGAACCTTATGCGATATCGACTTGCGTCAATGTGGAGTTATGCAAAAAAAAGAAACCAAGATACGCTGAAGCACCAAGACACAAAAAAAAACGACGGAATTATTAAAATATCTTTTCATGCATTTGATATGTATTCTCTAGTACATATTACTAGCACATGGAAAAATTGTACAGGAAGGTAAATCCGACTTGTGGTAAATATGACTTACGTAACTGTTTCTGGAACAGATTTCGTCTGTCAATCGCAAACTGCCTTTAATGGCTGAAATGCCTAGAGGGCAAGAAATGGGAGGGAAGCCCCCAGGGCAGAGCACACACACCTGGTCTCGGACGGCGCTGCACAGAACCATGTCGGAGTCCATGCCGTCCTGCATGTAGAGGCTGACCTGGGCCAAGCGGGTACGCAGCGTCTCCCCGTTTATCAGGTACACCCCCGTGATGTAGGGAACGTTCCAGACCCCTCTGAGAAGGGAGAGGAGGAAAAAAAACAAGACAAAAGGGAGGGGGGGTAGACACAGCACTTCATGGGTAAAGGAAAGAAAACGAATCATGTGGTATGTACACACACAAACAGACACACAGACACAGACGTTTGTCCCAGGTTGGCAGACTCACATGCGTTTGGCCTGGACTATTTCGATGTAGTCTTCTGACCGGGAGTAGTAGCCCTCGGGGCTCAGTGCCCCCCAGAAATTGGACCACAGTTTACCATGACGAGACAACATGGGAGCAATCACTGGCCTGTCATGAAAGGAGGGGGGGGGGTGTCAGTCATGTGATTTACCGATAAATGTGAACATATTTGTTTGAAAAGTAACTTCTTAAAGCTGCACTCTCTTATTTTTGGGAGAGGTCACATGTGGCACTCGGAGAAATCGAAACTACATACGAAAACAAACACAGAAGTTTGGGGGGGGGGGAACGAAAGGTGACTGAATATTTTAATGATGAACAAATATAGCCTGATACATCATTTTCTGGGGATGCAATTGACAGTATGGGTAGCCCTCAACTCAGACAAAGTCATCTTAAATAAATCCGTGTGATACTTGCACGTATAAAGACACACACTGAAAGCTCATCACCACGTGCGTGAGAGGATTCCCCTAACGACACAGAATGAGCTGGTCACTGGAGCTCACCACTGCTCGCTTCTGAAGGGGCGGTGTCTTATGACTCACTTGTTCTCCTCGATGAGGATCCTCAGTGTGTCCGGGTTGATAAGCGCCACGTCGGAGTCGATGCTGAAGTAGTAATCACACGTGGGGTCCTTACGACATGCCTCCCTGTGAGGGGGGAGGGGGGACAGGGCCGGTCATATGAGGGCCATTGGACTGAGATCTTACAGATCACTGAGGTACCATAGATCCAGGGGTGGGGTCACGGGGGCACTGGGCCCAGCTGAAAGCCAACTACCCACCGGAATGCCCCCTCCTGTCACTCGTCGATTCAAAACATACCACTGGTTGGCCTCTCTCTATGAATTATGGCCCCTCTTATGTCTGACCAGTTACAATAAATAAATTTTAAAATCGTAGAATCGCCCTTGCATAGACCCCAGAGCTATCGTTCCAGAAATCATGTGTGAAGCACCTTAATTTCACATTCTGGTCTTTCATACAGTTCTGCACCAGAGCTGCAGGTGGCGCTGTGGTTAAGGCCATGGATATAATCAGAAAGTTGCTAATTGGCTTTTGCTATAGAATGAAGAACTTAAGCTGAACTGCTCCACACAAACTGAAGCTTTCATATGACATGTAAACCTAACCCACCTGAAACCTGCACACCTGAACATTACTTTGGCTGGAACACTGTTATTAGAGAGTTACCGCGGCTGCGGGAGTCAGGGGATGGACGCCATTTTGTAACTCACACGGCCATCGTCCGAGCCTCGTCCTGCTGCAGGTTCTCCTCAGGCCCCACGATCCGGGCGTCTGGGAACAGAGTCTGATGTTCCTGCCAGAAATCCTGGATGTGTTTCTCATGGTAGACGACCTGGGAGGAGCAGGAGGGAGAAAGACGGTGAGAACAACTTCAGAACGTAAAATCACAGATATCTGACGTCCACTTCATCACACGTAACACTTGTGCCTCCTAGCTGAGATGATACTCCCAAACGTCATGGTCATGCAAAGAAGCGTTCCCATTTTCACAAATAAAAACTCGTCTCCAAACCTGCCGATCTCATCTATTGTTTCCAAGATCTTGTGTAGCTCCCACAGACTTTAGCTCTTCTCAAGACCCAAGGCAGAGCAGCCCCTTAAGGCCTGGAATCATGCTGATCAACCTTTTCCAAAGTTACTATAGACTGACGTCTAATTTGAAGCTGCATGCCTGGGTTTCTTCATAATATAACATGCAAGATCTTACTAGGGAATCATACAAATTCAGTGTGACTGAAATGCTCCACCCTATTCACCATTATGGTACCTGCAGTAACTCTTAAATAAGCTTTTAAATGTCCCCCAGAGCATAAATTCTCTCCATCACATCTAACCCTCCATTGCGTCAAACTAAGGAATTTGTGCAGATTACAAAGACAAGACAGATATCTCCTGCTCTCTGTTAATGTTATATTTTGCAGTGCCATTATATTTTTGGAATTACTATGAATAACGACAATCTTATTACAGATCCTTATTATATTGTTTTGTTTTTACATACTTCCTTTCAAGCATAAGAATCTTGGAAGCAGGTGGGAAAGCACTGCACTGCACTGCACTGCACAGATGAACAGTGCACGACTGCAAGTGAAAACTTGAAATGCCGCAGATTATGCTGACACACGCATTCACTTCCTGTTTGCAGCAGATTACGCAGACGCACTTCCTGTTTATTGCAGACTATGCGGGAACTCACTTCCTGTTTGAAACTCAGCACTGTGTCAGGGTTGCACTTGAATGGAGAGGACTGGAGTAGCCTTTCGCAAAAACTGCACCGTCGATGACTAAAAGAAATACGCTCAAACACAAAATCTGACGATATACAGCAACCACCTCTTTATATTCAGAATGAATTTTGGAAACTGTGAAAGACATCTAGTATAACATGACCTGAAAGTGGTCTGTAGGGCACCACATAGGTTGTAGCTCTGGGTTTTCAGCACTAGAGTGAAGCAGGCCATTTCCCAAACTGTGATTATAATATCATTGAAGTCAAAATCGATGCAGAAGTAAACAATTGATTATGGAAGCCACTGTGTACATTGGGGAAGCTGCAGAGTAGAGTACTGAGCATAAGTATCAAAGTAGACACGGGCTGTATTTCAGACACACAGGAGGCCAGAAAGATGTCGAGGTCAGGCTGGGGTGTCCTGACAGCGCCTGCCGAAAGGTCCGGCATAGGAGGTACTGACATTATTGTGAATGAAGAGCCTGATCCGGTCTAGGGGGTAGTTCATCGTGGTCAGCCTGTGTAGGAACTCAGTCAGGAAAGGTGTGGGTTGCTCGATGAACACGGCTACATGCACCAGGGGCATTTCCTCGTCCTGTGGGAGAGGCACGGCGCAGCGTCAAGCTGTGGCCAGGGAGTGGCGCACTCGAGCAGGACAGGGAACATGCACTAGAACTTAGCAACTCGACAGGAACCGAACATCACGTAATGGTGAGGCAACACCCCTCACTATTCGTCGATACTTGTCAAACTAATATTATAATTTATTTGTTTAACCGAAGCAATATAACTGAATATATCGCTGGAGCAATTTGGGGTTAAGGGACTTGCTCTGGGGCATTAGGGTGAATGCGCACGCTTACCGGGACGTCGCTGAGGTCCAGAAGATCGTCGTCACAGACGCCACAACCCGCCTCATACGTCCAGGCCGTGGGCACGTAGTTCCCGAGGTAGTTCAGCTGCAGCTGCGAGGACAGAGGAGACAGAACAGAGTACAGCAGTGCTTCCCAATCCGGTCCTCGGAGACCTACAGCCGGCCCTCGTTTTAGCTCCCTCCGAGCTCCCTGCCAGACAGTCCACGTTTTGGGAGCTGGGAGGGAATAAAAACGTGCACTGTCTGTGGGTCCCCGAGGACCGGACTGGGAGACACCGGTATAGAGGATGGGGAACATTCCTATGATGCATGTGTGCTATGAAAGGATGTTCCAAACTAACCCCAACAAGTAGGAATTCAACCTTAATTATGAGCAAATGCCTCAATCCAATTGTTTTATTGGTTACATGATTAAAAATACATTCTGCCTGCATCGCAACGCATGGTAGGATCACTAATTGCTTACCTTAGTGGGTCCGTTGCCATGTATGATGACAGGGAGTGTGTCATAGGCCACGTTCCGGGCCCGGACGCGCTCCTTCTCGAATTTCAGAACCACCTCCTCTGTGAACATGGGGGACGGGGGTGTAGACATGGACATGGAGAGGCGAGTCAGAGCAAAGTGTCACTACTGTCAAGTGACCACCGATGGAGGCGAGTCACAGCAGGAGCTCAAGACTACGAGTCACAGAATTTCACTGTCATGGACAGAGGTAGCAGCCGTTTGAGGGAAAGGTTTGAATAAATGAGGACACAAAACAGATTGTGTACAGCGTGTGGAAACACAGAACAGAAAAGCGCGACAAACTGAAAGACCAGCAGGCTGCAGGCGAGAGACTCGAGCCTCACCGAGGGCCCCGTTGAGGTTCTGAAAGATGCGCGAGCGATGGTCCAACGTCATATTGAAATTTTTCTATAGGGAGAACCAAATATGAGTGACTTTCGCACTTCTGGGATTACACAGCTCTGACACAAACTCCTAAGTAAGCATGAGTTGCCTTACAGCTTGATTCAGGGAGGGTATGAAAGACCTTAAGGCAGGTAAGGAGGCCAAGAACAAGAACAACAATCACAACAACAACCAAAACAAAAACAAACAGTTCACAACCTTGTCATGAATAAGCAGGTAGATGATAGATGGTTGGAGGAATGGATAGATAATCACAATGAACTAGATTGGATTAACAATCATAATGACCTAGGACAGACAGGGATGTTCCCACTAAGCAAACCAGTGGTTAGAAACCCCCCCTAAGACCCCCACCAGCCCCTACCCGGTGAGCCGGGTCCAGATAGATCCTGGTGTAGAACAGCTGGTCGTCGTCATTGTCCTTGTACTTCCACTGCTGCACGATGGCGCTGAGATCGGGGGCATAGCCTATAAAGCCTGGAGCAGCGGGGCGACACAAGAGCGTCAGTCTGCGTAGACAGGGCCCCCGTGTCGCCCCGCCAAGCCTGGCCCCGCCCCACCAAGCCTGGCCCCGCCCCACCAAGCCTGGCCCTGCCCTGCCAAACCCAGCACTCAGCGAGCTCACCTCCAGAGTTAAGGTAGCGCTTCCCCGTGTGGACGGGCGGGTACTTGGATGCCAGCCTCTGGTCGGGCCAGCAGAAGCCCTCGGCGGAGAAGACCACGCGGTGACCCATCCGGGAGAACTTCCAGAGCAGCTCCTGGGGGCCACTGGCCAGGATGACGTCATAGCTGGAGGGAGGCAGAGGGCGCCAGTGAGCAGCAGACCACATACAGCATACAGAGAGATGCAGTTACATCAGTTTTCCCTGTGAACATGCATCAGCTGACTGGAAACAGCATATAGCAGAGATGAATACCATCATGCAGTTAGTGCCTTCCGGAAAAGGACACCCCCCCCACCAAAAAAAAATATTGGATTATATTCCAGGGAGCATGGGGACGATGACATTATTTAAACATACATCAGATGATAAATGTGAGAGATTAGGAGTTCGCAAGGATTTAGAAGGCATTTTACATAAAATATAATCAATTCAAAATATTGCAAAGGCCACAATACTGCAGAATTTTCTAGAACGGATCCTCCAGACTGCCATTTTGGGTAGTAAGTAAGGGGTGGGGAGCAGTGTGACTGCAGGGGCTCTGCCTTGTCCTATGAAGGATCTCCACCGCCATACTGCTTAAATTCCATTCACCGTCTGTTTTCATTAGGGATGAGAGGCGACCACAAAGGCCACAGCAGACAGTCCTCCACTGAAGAGTGATTCATTTCACAGTGGAGAACTACGCCCTGATTGAAGGTTGCAGGCTGGGCAGCGGATTTCTAAAAATTCCACTGGTCCTTCTACTGGTGTGAAATAAGGCCTCTCATCAACACGACCGACCAACTCCACACCGCAGGGAAAACAAGAAAACAGACCCTTAAAAAAAACCGCCCTGCGTTCCATTGAAAGCACGAAACGCCCCGTTTCCCCTCCTTATATTCGCTCTACAGCGGCACCTGCTCACAGCTGAGCGTCTACAGGATCGCGGAACTGGGAACCAGCACATTCCTCTGTTCAAAAGACCCAGCAGAGCAAAAAGCAGGCAGCTAACAGCACATGCATCAGACGACTTGGATGCTTGTCCACCGTTTCATTTGGCATGATGACTGTCATTGAGGAGGAGGATTATGGGAAATGGCACAAGTGGACTCTCTGGATGGAGGACTGGCTATAGAGTAGAATAAAATTACCCCAATGCAAGAAAAACAAGATTTTTGGGATCAGTCCAATACAGAATAATGCAACATCTCAGATATTAACTTCACCAAACAAAGCCTGACAGAACAGAGTATAGAGGAAAGTGGTCATGGAAGCAAAAAGAGTGTGACAGGAATAAAGCCACTATTGATCACTCTGAGGGCCAGCCGGGCAGACTGGCAGCCCCCCGGTAACCAGAGAGAGCTGGAAGAGGAGGAGAGACACGAGGAGAGGAGAGAAACCGGTGACCAGAACAGAATCTCTCCAGGGTGGCTGGTACAGAAATAAGCTCAAGAGAGGAAGTTATTGGAAACTGCAGGGAAAGAGAAACTGAGACCCCAGGGACCATCAAACTTCTTGTACAGAGCTGCAGAGCCCTGTAAAGGGAGGGATTGTTAGTGGGCATGGGGGGGCTGGCGCATCCTATCTGGCGCAGATTCAGCATCCTATATAGCAGGCACTGACCTGTCCACAAATAGGATGACCAGGTCCTCCCTGTCGCTGTACCGCTGAAGCTCCTTCTTCAACCAGCGCACTTTCTGCCCCCCGCCGACAGTACGGGCCACATCCCCACCTTTCCATTCCTCACCCAGACCCAGAACCTGGTCAAGGACACGGGAGGAGAGCATGGATACAGCGAGGATTGTGAAGTCAACATGTTTAAAGACAACCATTAGCAGGGGCATGAAAGAGGGGGGTGGAGTTCCGATACCTTCATGGTGTAGTTGAACTGCCGGGCAGTTTTCATGAACCTGTTGAAGCCATCGGTCTCCTCAGTGGCAACGGTGATGACCAGCAGGTTCCCTGAGATCAGGAGACACAAGAGAGCATGTATTTGTGTGCTGAGGTAGCAGGAAAATAAAATGAACAAGCAAACACAACAATGCTGGGTGTACAGACACGGAGCGTGGCTCAGTGAGTTAGAAAGCTGCGTCTGTGATCGGAAGGTTGTTTGTTCGAATCCCACGGCCAGCAGAGTAATTTTACCATTGGTCACCTGAACAACACCCCCTAAGCCCATATCGCTCCAGAAACCCCCGCTTTCGCAAGAAGAAACACAAATCATTTTGAATAAAGGCATCTGTTAAATAAGGTATAAATTTATTTGTTGGAAAAGGTTCCATTAATACAATGACATTTTAATGTTTTCTTTTTTAAAACAATGTGACAGAAAGAAACAGACAGAGGGCCTACACAACGGCCTTAAAACTTACTGCTAACCAAACACAACCAGCTAACCAGCATCCACCATGACTTGTTTTACTATGTAAACTAATAATTCATCCATCCATCCATCCATCCATTTTCCAAACCGCTTATCCTACTGGGTCGCAGGGGGTCCGGAGCCTATCCCGGAAGCAATGGGCACAATGCAGGGAACAACCCAGGATGGGGGGCCAGCCCATCGCAGATACACTAATAATGCAGCAGTTAACTTGCAGGGCCCCCTGACACTGACCAGGAAAAACAGAAGATGGGTGAATGTGTCCCCAAATTATTAATATCATTACTACCAGGACTAGGTAAGAATGTCTTAAAGTCCATGAACCCTTAAGCCATGGGTCTCACGAAGGCCTCAGTCCGATCATGAGCTGATCTATCCTGTGAGACAGGAAACAACCAGCTGGTCAGTCTCTCTGGAGATCTGAGTAGCACGGGAGCATCTCTTTACGTGTGCTCTTCGGCTCGGACGGAAACCACATCTTCAAGCCATGACTGTGAGTTTCGGCCGGAGCTGAGTGAGCTTTGGAGAAGAAGCGCAACACAGCAGAACAATACAGGCACCAGAGTCGATTTGCTAGAGAAATTTCAGTTGAGTCCTACTAACATGAGACTTCAACCTTGCACCAATCGGCAGGACAAGCCTGCAGCCAGCTCCTCTCCCGCCAGTCACCTTCCGGATACAGCTAAAAATATTTATTAGAGATTTGGTGATTAAAACGAAAAATTAAGAATAAACTTGTAGCACATATTTGAGATTCCGTTAAACAACTGATTATTCAGCTAAGTAACATTTCATGCGGTACCTCTTTAGGGTGGGGGTAGGAGCCGTACACGTGTATGTAGGGGGAGGGTCCGACTTAATCAATGCTCACCATTGTAAATCGTGTTTCATTCAGTAATTTCGTCTTTATACTCCTAAACTCCTTTTACTACAGTATCAACATAAGGAAAGCCATAAACGGTATCCCTAATGGTTACAGTTACAGCGATATCTGTCGTAATACTCCCCATCCATAAATGATAGTAATACTATTTCTGATGAGAACTTATGTTAGTTACGTATCATTCAGACAGTTTAAATCTAGACCAAGCTTTTAATACATGCCAGCAACCCGTTTTTCACATGTACCACATATTAGGTAACTGATTTTCAAGTATAGACAAACAAATGCCTCAAGGCCGTTTCCGTCCGGTTATTTTATCTTTTACTTGACTTAATAATTATTAAGCTCCTGACAGTCAGCTGGCAGCCGCAGTTTATCGATCAATACTTATAAGCGGATGCGCAGGCACAGCTTGCGGGGTAACTGCGCATTGCTATGGCTGCTCCGAGGAGTAAAATGCGACATGGATGGAAGCTTCTGAAATCCCTTAAACCACAACAATACCTGGATCTAAGGTCCTTCTGTCCGCAGCCGTCGCACAGACTGTAAAGTAAAGGAATGACACACAGATCGCATTAAGTAGCGACTGCATTGCTGCCCTTCGATAAATTCCTGTTGTTTTAATCTAAGTGTACACTTCTCCTACTCTTGTTCCCGTCTGCCCTTCTTGTAGACCCTAAGTTTTGGGAAATCTTCTATCATGGCTCAGACAACAAGCCCCACCCCTCTACTAGTGACCAATAGACTTTAGCAAATATGACTGACAGCGATTTTCGCCAACAGAGGCATAAAAGAGTCACTGATAGCCCAATCGTAACGGGACAAATGGATGAATTTTCTAGATGTCCTCCGGCAAAGGGATTTTGCTGCCACGTCTCAGGAATGCCGGAGGGGGGAGGTGGTGGAGGGATAGAGTGCATACCTTCACAAGGGGCATCCCTCATTTACGTCACCGCATGAGAGTCACTTTAGAGGCGAGCTTAAATCAGGCTTGGTATTGATTGATACACAGCAGGAAAACTAATGCAAGCTAAGCACGTTCTTCATTTGTGTATCTGACAGGAAGAATGACTGTAATGTAACGTCAGTGCGTGTTGAACGGTTTACTCCAAAGTTTTTAGTCAATGTGACGACTAACTCAGTAACTGCAAGTTCGATTGTATCGATTGCACTTGACATTTGAAGTGATGTTCCAATAAACAAGAAACACGATATAATAAGGATGCTGGATGCTACCCGGAACTTTAATTGTAGAAAACAAGCAAGCTTGGATGTGCTCCCACTTGCATGCTGCCCCATCCTTCCTAGGCGGCTTGCTGCATTCACGGTACAGCTCACTGGATGCGCTGCTGCCGTCCTGCTGCCTCCCCCTTCCCCCACTAGGGGGCACGCTACACTCGAGGTACTTATGTTGTGTTGATGGACACAGTTTAAAGCCCGTATCTATCTGTTCTATTGTTTTTTGGGACCGTTAACGTTCTTGGTGTATATGTGCATCAGATTTCAGTTCCTGTCAGATAATGGGTTGGATAGCTTTATTGGTGATTGGTGTCGTTCTGAAGGACCTGGGTTAAACATACTGTCAATTATGCCGTTCTTTTAACTGTACTTGGTGATTTTGTACGTAGCTCTGTTAGTCAGAGATCGCTATTGTCATGCTGAAGGACCCGTATTTGAACCTGTATGTATTCTGTAGTTTTTTGCTCACGCTGTTTTCAAATCTCATTCAGCGCAAGCGCTCCATAGGTTAGCTGGTCGGAGATCAGGATGGCTGGGGTGCCCCTGAGGAGAGGTTTGGGAACTGAAGTGCTGTTCATCTAGCCATCCAACAAGATATCAGTAACTCCTTAGAGATTTACATTAAGGGATATACACATACAATTCTGGGTTTTCTACAGCTTCTGGACTGTGCAGGCAAACGTCACTGCCTGATGGGTTTCTAACTGGGCGCTTTCTGTCTTTGGCCTGGTCTTTGTATGTATTTAAATGCCCAGGCCGTGTCCTGTCCTTGGGAAAGATGGCTGCCGGATCACTGTGTGTCCCGTTAAAATAACAGGAATAACAGGAATTCAGTTTGCATGCGGACAATAACAAATACTAAGAAAAAATAAATACAAATCGTCACTTTTCTGTAACTGTTGTCCTGTTTGCAGCTGAACAATCGACACCTTTCCAAGAAAAATATCTGTACACAGACACACAGTCTCTGTTTGCTCTGCCAGGCAACAGCTTCCCAAAATCAGACATGAACTGGCCTTTATGTTTTTCTATGAGGACACATATATACATATATGCATGGGTTTGATTGGTGTGAATGTGTATAAACACTGCATATATTTGTGCATATATATGTAATCTGCCCACGACCCAGTAGGATAAGCGGTTTGGAAAATGGATGGATGGGTGGATATATAATCTGTCATAAGTCTGCATGGCTGTTTTTGAGTCTGTGTGTGTGGGGATGTAGCTCAGTGGTAGAGCGCATGCTTCGCATGTATGAGGCCCCGGGTTCAAACCCCGGCATCTCCAGCTCTCTTTAAGAGCCTGGATAGTTCAGGCAGTGCTTTTAATCTGAGGGTCCAGGATTCAAGGCAAATGTCTCTCAGGACAACACGTGTTTTTGTGAACTGAGCCTCTGTGCCTGTGATCAGAAAATAACTGGTTCAAGCCTGGCATCAACATATCTGTGTGACCCCCCCAGGTCCCTGGGTTCTGCCCTTCATAGCCAGCTTGCTCTCACCTACAGGGAGCAAGTTGGCGGGAGGCGTAAAAAGAATTTCATCATGTGGATCAGTACAGTATCCATTATTATTTATTTCAATTTGCTTGCACTCTGTTTACAAAATGTAGTCTGTCCTGCAGCACAGGACCCGCCTGCACAACACAGGGAAAGTCTGCTCTAAGATCATCAGCCTCCTTGTCAGAGCACTTTCATCCCTGAGTGAGCAGTGAACTCTAAGAACAGCGTGTAGGATTCTGCAGGACCCCTCCCATGCTCTGTTCCCGGAGTCTGAGTGGCTGCCCTCAGGACGAGGGCTCCACTGTCCCGGCTGCAGAACCCCTCCCATGCTCTGCTACCGGAGTCTGAGTGGCTGCCCTCAGGACGAGGGCTCCACTGTCCTGGCTGCTGGAACCCTCCCATGCTCTGTTCCCGGAGTTTGAGTGGCTGCCCTCAGGACGACGTCACCACTGTCATTCACAGACTTCTCTTCCCTCCCACCCTGCACTGGAACCCATCAGTCATTCTGCACTTGAGCCCCCACATGCCCCCTAATAATCCCTCCCTTTACGTATTTATTAGTTATCTACCTGATTGAGTGCAATTTTGAACAATATCTTCCAAGTACTGTTGCACTTTATGTCATTGTGTCCTTGTTCAACTGCCCTGTGTACCTTTAATTGCACCTCGGGGACAAATAAAGTTATTTTGATTTGATTTGATTGATTTAATTTCCACCTCATTTGCACTGATGTATGTTTGTCTGTGTTTACTTTCCTTGCTGCTACTTTATATACGTTATAATTTATAATCTAATCTAATCTAATCTAATTGTATGTCATGTGAACATCAGCAAAAGGATAAATGGTCTTTACTAATTCTTGGGATGAAACAAAGGTAGCTGTGATTATCCTTACTGCTGGTCAGGAGAGCTGGCACTGAAAAGAGTGAGTGAGTGAATGAGTGAGGGAATGAGTGAGGGAATGAGTGAGAAGCCACAGTATGCACTTAACCAACAAATATTGAATAACACTAATATTTATGTATTATATAATTTCGTGATCCAGATTATTTTCAGTATTTATATATTTATATATTCTTGGCAAGTTTATTGTCTGTGAGTTTCTCTGAGTTTTTGGCAAACTCCAAAAATATTCCTATTTAATTTTTCAGAGCCAACTCGTGAATAAGCGAAACTGTCAAATTTATGAATCTGAAGGGGTGACTCTGCTGTATGTACGGTGCAGGATCCTTCAGCTTTGTGTTCCACTGCTTGATGAAGGAGAACATGAAGAAAGAGTGGAAGGTTCACCTGATTGCTGGCCACAGACAGACTGTTCAGGTCGGCACTCAGCTGCCATTCATTCCACCACTCAGAACACTGACATACACACAGAACAGTATACAGTGATTCTGCCGAATGAATCCCAATGGTGTTTGAATAAAGAACACATCTGTGGCTGTGAGTTGTGGGTTCACCTAAAGGTGGATGGAGTGTATTTCAAATAATTAGTAACAGACGGAGGCAGATGCATTACGGAAGCAGCATTTATTCAGTAACCATGTGGGTCTTTAATTAAAGCACATCAACCTACTAAAATTAAACTGTTTCCTGTTTTTCCTTTTTCAACCAATCAAATTTCTCCAAGTTCCAACAGGTAAACTTAGGTACAAATCTTTAACAGCAGATTCTAAGCAAACAGATAATATGTTAGTAAACTGAACAGTTTTTTCTAAAATAATGTGATAGTGACAGTTTCATTCATTGTGTGCTTAGATGGTTCTCTTTATCAGCCTCCCTTATGTGGAAGAAAAAACCTTTCCAATGATCCTATCACCCACTTGGTTGAACTTCGAATCAGACGCAGGACCTTGCAGATGGTGTGTAAAGTTCTCCTTTATTCAGACTTACAGCAGAGAGCTACAGTCACACTCTGGTACCAGGTAACCCGAACACAAAAATCATCAAGTTGTTACACTCTAACACCAAATCCCCTATAAGAACTTCTAGGTCCTGATTGGTCACAGAATATCCACAAAAGAAGCTTCAAACATATAAAAAACATAATCCTCCACCTCTGTTGGTCTACATCGGTATCACTGAACATTCACCCAATTTGCTCGATACTCAAAATATCCTTTTTTCCCAATGGGCTTCTACTATGAAGCACATATTCTAGGGATGCAAGATAATTCTTGCTTATGCCTTAAACTCTACTGTGTAATTCATTGCATTTAGCGTATTGTACTACATTCTAGATCTACAACATTATCAATATCTAACATTCTAGATCTACACTCACCAGCCACTTTATTAGGTACACCTTGCTAGTATCGGGTTGGACCCTCTTTTGCCTTCAGAACTGCCTTAATCCTTCGTGGCATAAATTCAACAAGGTACTGGAAACTTTCCTCAGAGATATTGGTCCATATTGACATGATAGCATCACGCAGTTGCTGCAGATTTGTCGGCTGCACATCCATGA
>JAODJX010000002.1:25975526-25989587 GCA_026776945.1 Isichthys henryi
CCCATCCTGGGTTGTTCCCTGCCTCGTGCCCATTGCTTCCGGGATAGGCTCCGGACCCCCCGCGACCCACTAAGGATGAGCGGTTTGGAAAATGGATGGATGGATGGTTTGCAAACTGCCCTAACACTTGGGATGTAGCTAATTTTAGGGTTATAATGGAATAAAATACTGTAGATTTGCCATAAGATTTCTTGCATGCGTGTGAGAGCAGGCCACCCCGATTTCTTAGTTGAAAATAATTATTTCTTAGTTTCTTAGGTGGTCATTTTAAATAAATTAATGCAAACATTTGAGGTGTTGGTTTATTCAATTAATTAAATTTTTATATAGCACTTCTCACAACAGAGTCGCCCCAAGGTGCTTTACATGGGTATGGTGTGATACATTACATCATCACTAAGGCAGAATAAAACAATCACAGGGAATAGGAAAGACAAAAAATGAAATAAAGAAAGAAAGAAAGAAAGACAGACAGATGACAACAGAAGAGGAATCAAAAACCCTAAATCCGAAAATCTATCAATGAGTCAGTTCTCCATGCCAGCCTGTGTTTGGGTGGCAGACTGAAGTCTGTACCCACGATGGACTGAACCAAGACTCCAGCATCATCCAGACATGTAGGCAGGAAGCCAGACAGCAGAACATGCACAGGCTCATTAATGGACAAGCATAGTAGATAGAATTGGCATGTACAGCAGCACCAGCAGCCGTGGTTACAGTGTGCTATGTGTTAAGTGGCGAGTAAGATAAACTGCAGAAATAGGTCATCAGTCGAGATTTAAAGACTGAGACCAAATCAGCATCCCGAACATAGACTGGTAAACCATTCCACAATATAAGGGCCCTGTAGCAGAATGCTTTACCGCCCACTGCCACTTTATTTATATGAGGAACATATAAAGGAAACCTGCGTTCTGTGATCTGAGCGAACAATGCAGGTTGTAAACTTGAAGTAATTCTGTCAGTAAGCCTGGAGCTAGATCTTTAAGTGCCTTATATGTAAGTAGGAGAACTTTGAAGTCGGCTCTAAACCTAACAGGAAGCCAATGCAGGGAGCTAAGAAAAGGGGTTATGTCTTCAAACATCCTGCTCCTGGTGAGAATTCGAGCTTCGGCATTTTGAATACGCTGCAAGGTATTTAGTGTGCAGTGTGTGCTGCCAGATAACAGAGCCTTACAGTAGTCTGACCTACTGTACACAAAGGCATGTCAATTTCTACGTGTCTCGAATAGTAAGAAATCAGTTTGGCGATGTTACATAGCTGTAGGAAGCACGCCTTCGATTCTGCATCCACATACAGTTTGAATGAGAGGCCTGTATTTAAGATGACACCTAGGTTATGGGCTGAGCTGCTGAGCGAGAACATCGGCCTCTTGGAGTGCAGTGTGGAGATTAGGAACATTCCTATCTGTGGACTTGCCTCCAAACAACAGAACATTTAGTGATAAAAAGTTCCTTAAAGCAATTAGTTAAAGCGAAAATAGATGCAGTGTCAGTTTAGTCTTTGAATTCAAACTCAGTCTCACCTTGAACTCGGCCTCCTGTCATGACACAGACTCGGGTTGTTAAAGACATTGTATTGACTCGATTTGAACAAAACACTGCCGTGTTCTCTGGAATGGTCTGCCAGTGAATTCGAGTGATGCCCCCTCAATCACAGAACTCAAAGCCTAGCAGAAGACCTATTATTTTAATCCAGCTCCAGATAAATAAGGCTGCTGGTGCAAGTGCACATCCTGCTGTGTTTTCTTCATCTTTGTTGGTCACATGTTAGTACCTGGGGTGTGTGTGTGGCTCAGTGGGTTAGCTTGCTGGTTCAGATCCTGTGCTTGGCAGAGTTACTTTGCTGTGGCACTGCAGAGCAAACCACTGCTTCAGGAGCTGCTCTATCTCACTGCGGACAGACGTCAACTGCGTTGTGTAAAATGGATGGACATCCGCTGTGCTCATGCCACGGATATAGGAAACTGAAGTCACGACTGAATCAGTCCTGGAGATGATGGAAGACTGATCCACAGAAGGCCGAATAGACAGTGGACCCCCGGGTGATGTTATAATGGTGATAGCAGTGCCACACTAGACTCTTACCTGTGTGATGTCAGTAGCACTATATGATCTGATTGTGGTTGAGGGGTTTGCCTGCCTTAATGATCCACAGCATGTTTTCCCTGGGGGTACAGGACATTTCTTCAGTGTAACTAGGAGTTGTTGAGAGAAAAACTTTGACTGTGGTTCTGGGGGTCCTAGGCTGACACGGCTTTGACCCCCCACCCCACCAAAACGGAGTTATTTTTTGGAGCTGAATGAGAAGAATGAAAAGCATCAGTAATATGTGATAAAATTCCAAAATGGGGACATGACTTTCACCTTCCATTTCCTCTAGCAATAGATTATTTGATTAGCATACCTTGCGAATATTCTCACTGTAATTGCAACAACTGCAAGGCAGAAAAAACCTCCGGGTTTTTCATAATGCAAATGAATTTCAGTGGTCTACAGATAGGAGGTTCTGAAGAATAGAAGAGGACAGAATGTGTCTATGTGTCTAAGCTCTACATCCACCTACAGCCTCGCACCAAGATTGCTTCTGTTTCTCGCTCATTTCGAAACAATGCGGACTGCTACTGTGTATTAGTCATTGTTTGTATTAAAAGTTATTCATGCACAAGGCAGTATTACTTTAATCCAACGTACGGCATACATGGACAGAAACAAAATAAAACAAGACTCGCATCGTAAAGGTCAGCAGGAAGCAGTAGCTGAATCATTCTCACACCTGAGTTTGGGCCATGCTAGGCTTTAGCTATGGCTGCTAATGAAAATCTTGCAGTCAGCACATTAAATCTGAAGCAAGGCTTTATATTCCAAAGCACCATTTTCCGGCTCATAACATCTATATGTGTTTATGACTCGGCACAATTCACGGTTTGGTTTGAGAGAAAAACCGGAAAGAAACTAGAACAAAATGCATAGAGAAGGACCTTATCTGGTACCGCTGTAGGAGCAATGAACTAAACTCAACAATATTTGTAATGAAAAATTCTTATTTATGAATACGTTGTGATACTTTTAAAATAAATGTACACAGCCTCTCCCAGCGATACGATAGGGCCACGTTCCGATTAACCTACCGTAAGGTGAAAATATCGTAAGACGTAAATGTATTATAATATAATGCATTAGCGAACATCATAGCCTAGCCTAGCCTACCGTAAAAACATACTTAGAACACTTACAGTAGCCTACAGTTGGAAATCATTAACACAAAGCCTATTTCATAGTAAAACGTTAAATATAATTCATTGAATAACGTACTGAAAGTGAAAAAGATTTGCCCATCGTCAAGTTGAAAAGATGTAACACGAGCCATTATAACCCGCGGAGTGTCTGTACTTATATTAGTGCTTTGAATATAGAAAGAATACTTCAGTAGTGATGAGCTGCCAGATTGAACATAATGTAGACTGGATTAATACAGTGTAAGTACAGGGTGAGGTTATTAATTCCTGTCTAGTGTTTTGCCGTGCTGCTCCAAGCATTTAAATATCACGTAAAATATTTATAAATTCACCATAAAGATTTGTGTCCTTTCACCTTTTAAGACCTTGCCACAGTGACTTACTGTGAATTTCAAGAAAGTCTTCTGACCCTGAAACAGTTAATGAAACGTATGACAAAAAGCTGAATATTTAAGGTATGTTTCTCTACACGTTCCTTGTGTGAAAAATTAAGCGAAACCTTAAGCGATGACTTAATTGCTGTTGCCGTTCTTATACACATTTGCCTTCACATGTCTGCTGTTGTGTGTCCACAGATGGGACTGCCTGCTTTTTTGTGTCAAGTCAAGTAGATCTCTAATGTCATTTTAAACCACACATAGTTCAGTACAGTACACAGTTAAAAAGGAAACCGTGTTTCTCTCAGACCAAGGTGCTACATAAATTAACAGAAGACTAACAGATAACAACCTAGCAACTCTGCATGCATAGTGTGCAAAAAACCGTGCAAGCATTATGGGACAGTGCAACAAGACCGGACAACTGACACTGATAAACGGCAGTTTGGCTGTGCAATGATGACGCAATAAAAAATAAATAAAAGTACCTGTAAACATGGTTACAATAAGATAATAAATAGTAGCTGAATAACACACAGTGTTAATGAGTGTGTGTGTGTGTGTGTGGTACAGTATCAGATCATGTTTGACTGTGGGATTGTACCACGGTTAGTTTTCAAGAAATGCTCAAACCATTCCAAAAGCCAATGTCTTTCGAGTAGATAGAAACTGTTCACAAATATTACCACTTCGATATATAAATGTACACCACCACAGTTAAAAAGTAGTTATAGAAATATTCACTAGAGACTGCGACATATTACCGTGTTTCTGGCAAGAGAAGAGAGAACAATGTCAAATGTCTAAATATAGGTGTGCGTGTGTGTGTTTCTGTGTGTTGTCTGGGACAACATCAGCTCAAACCACACAGCACTTTGGTGTCGCTGCACTCTGGCTGCTCGAGTGTGTGTGAATGTGCTGACTCTGATCGTGCAAACAGATCACCTACCTTGATAAATCCTGTTATAGTATTTACGACTTTAGGAAACACTGCAATAAAATTGACTGTATGGTGCACAGCTGTAGCCTTGGGGTGCAGAAGTATATTTTGCTATTAATATTTTTTTGATAATTAGCCCTGCTCTGTGCTTGCAGCAAGACCTCGATGGTTCTGGTCACAGATCAGTCCCTTTGTCATCTGAAATATCACATCTCTGCGTGAGTGAAACAGTCACAGAGACCTCAATTACAGCCCTGATCTGTGTTTTGGTCCTTGTCTTTTACTACCCGTTCGCACTGCTGCGTGACGCTGCTTTGCTGTGCATTGCCAATATTTATAGCTGGATTGTGGTTTGGCTTCATCCTTGTTCTATTCTCTTATTCTGAATTGTCTCATCATCAGCTTAACTCTGCTCTACAGCGATGCTGTGAAATTCCTCAAAATTTGTCCTCAATATGTGCCTCAAGATATAATCAGTTCTGCCCTTGTGCTGCAATAAGCAGTTGACTGTTAGTTATTGATTACGTACTGATTGCTTACTGTCTACTCAAGTTTCAGAAAACTGGGTCTTTATGAAGTTGTCGTATTAATGTCCACGGGTCAGGAATCTGACCTCTAGTATGTGCACAGACTACTTTAGGGAAATGCATTAAGCAAAGGTAAAGTAATGGGGAACGGGGACTGACTGGCTGAGAGATGCAGGTTGAGAGTGACGTAGAGTGAGACAGAGCATATAAGATCAGAACACCCAGGAAGTTGCCCTCTGCTCTCAGCGCCTGT
Organism: Isichthys henryi; assembly: GCA_026776945.1. Lineage (NCBI taxonomy): Eukaryota > Metazoa > Chordata > Actinopteri > Osteoglossiformes > Mormyridae > Isichthys > Isichthys henryi. Next base: position 25,980,863 of record JAODJX010000002.1, read on the forward strand.
GCTCTCAGCGCCTGTGCTCTCAGTTGAGCCCCAGCACGGTCGCATGGGCTGCCCAGATAGCACAGTCTCTGCAGCATCCCGCTCGCCAGCATGATTAACACTTACACCACCAGTTTTGTCGCACCGCCGGTGCCCCCAAGAACATGGTCTAGGGCCTCTGTGCCGGCCCGCCTCCCGGTTCACCTCTGCCTGCTGTCGGTGGTACTCGTACTGCAGATGATCGTATTCGCTGGGGCCTTTGTCTACCTGTTCCTAAAAGACAGTGAGGTAAGGGCCTTGGGGATGTCTCCAGTGCCGCTAGCTGGAGACTGGTTAGGAATAAAAGACACGCCTCTGCTGTAGATCTCTTTAAGAGATACAAAAGGGTCTAGTCTATGTTCATACAAATTGCACTGTGACTGCAGTGAACTCAGGGTTCAGACTTAACTTGCCCACCAGAGGATTTTTCTTATTAATTGGTTGTTTTATTCTTTGAATTGTCAAGTAAAATAATTATTTATAATTTTTTTTATAACTGTGGAGTTAAAAAAAAGCCACAATTGTTTTGCTAGTGTGTGTGGATGGTTTCTACAGAACCCCGAAAAAAATACTGGAGGATAAAGAAGAAAATCGTGCAAAACTTGCGTCACCATTAATAACTATTAATATTATTACTATTAATGAGCGGCATTTGCACACAAGTTTTGAGAGATTTCCTCTCCTCCCATTTTTTTCCCTCCATCCGTCACTGTATCAGGAGGAAAATGTCGGATTTATTTGCATACAGTACTGAGGTTTCTGTTGAATTGTATGTTTTCTAATAATGTGATAGATGCTGAATCCTTAAATGTTAATTATAATGGCTGACGGAGCTCTGCAGTATGGAGACTAAATGCATTGTTTTCAGAAATCAAGTGCTAGATTGACTTTAATAAAAGGCTGCTTGCAGTAGATATCATGGTGGTTTGTGTGCTGGTTGTGTGGTTTTTTTTCTCAGTTTGCATTATACAGCTGCACTTCCTCAGAAAGCCAAATTCAAGCATAAACAGTTTTCTCACCAGGCCACCTTCCACCAGACTTGATTCACTGAGAGACAGCAGAGACAAACAGTCGTTTTAATCTTCCAGAGTCTTTTTCTATACGTATCACGGCCAGAAATATACTCATGAATGGTGTCACATGCATGCTGAGGTTCTTGGTGTCCAAAGTTCAAGTGGAACAATAGATAAAATGTTAGTTCTCACTGAAATATGAAGCCGCCCAGTCAAAATCATCTTTTAGCTTTGTGAGACATTTTGTACAAATGCATCTCTGTACTCAATTATGTGCATACAAGAGAGGGTAAACTCCATGTGGCTATTGTCTGTGTTCCTTCAGCTCCAACGCGAGTTTGAAAGCAAGTTCCACGATGACATAATCGTGCTGAGGAGATTACAGGACTGCGATGACAGCAGCTCGGAATACAGCACACTCCTGGACTGTAAAAAGATTCTGGACAAATATAAGAAAATTTTGCTAAAGGTACACACGTTTGCTTAATATTTCTTTTAATTAGACACAAACGCAGGGGTAATGCATAGGCTGTCCTCGGTTATAGCCTGGGTCCCCAGCAACAATAGGCCCCGCCCCCCTTTGGGAAAAATGTAACGGTCAGTTAAATCTGAGTGGCCATGCTAATGATGGCCTAGGGCACCTAGGTAAGATAATCCGCCCTTGCAATGACTAAACAGAGTGTGTTGGTCTAAAAATAATTTGGTAATAAGCCTCCAGTCTCTGCCTGACACATATCAGCAATGATGTGGGACACGGCGGATTTGTTGGGCCTCTTATTAAACGTTTCTCCTATCAGTAAAACATTCATACCTGGAGTGTGCGGTTAGCTGAAATAATTTATCATAAAATGCATATAAAAAATGACTCAAGCTACATTATAACTATTATTATACTGTTCTACTAAAACAATAAGAGATGGTCCTTGTATTGAACAAAACTGCACTGCTACATCACAATTGTCCGGGACATTTATCACAAAATTGTGGAAAACATTTTAGCACCTCAAATTCACTTATTGTTCATTTGTTCATTGTCTCATTTTTTCTGTAGATTTCACAAGCGGAAGGAAGCGGTATGTAGTATAAACCTATTATTTCAAGCTAATTTCGGTACCAGGAGTTTTTGACTCATGGTTCTCATTTGTCTTTTTTTCGCCCCCTCCTAAGTGGATCTACAGTTGGGTGACACCCCCATCCGCAAGCCTGGAGCCATGGCGCACATGCTGGTCAAGCCAGACCTCAGCCAGTCAACATGTGAGTGTGTCCTCCTCTTCCAGAGGGGCTCTATCTACGTGTCAGTACTTCTTGTACCATACATCAAGAGGCATGAAAGCTGAATAATCCTGTCAAAATCCAAGAACTGCTGAAGTGCGCCCACCGACAACAAGCTTATCTGAACATTCTCACCCACTCACATGCGAAAATACTGTCTTTAAAGGACATTAATCATATCCAAATAAATGCTCTTTTAGCGAAACTTTAGCAAACTTTGATAGCTGCCTTTGAAATACATTGTAATCCCCCATCAGTGTGTAAATGGACACAAGTTAATTGACTTTCTGATAGGGTCACATGGTGAGAACAGGCTTAAGATTCGAATGAGTTAGTCCACATGTATGGCTGTAGATTTATGCAGATGTGGCAAAGGCACTGCAGTGTCAGCCCTCTCCCCCTCCTACAGACTCATTTAAAATGTCTTAAGCTACATGCAGTTATTTGCATGTCATTGACCTTTCACTCCAGTGCTGGTCAACTTGTCTTATGGGGGGCGGGAGGAGCGCTGCAAGAGGTAAACTGGTGGGGGGTGTGAAGCTCGCTTATGGCTCCACGTGGGCTTCATCCGGCCCTACATACACTAATAGCTCACTCTCCTTATCAGCTACAAAGGTCTTGCAGTGGTACCAGGAACACTCGCTGCTGATGAATGTCGACTACCTGGTCACGCCTAGAATGCTGCGGATCCGCTTCAAAGGACATTATTACATCTACTCCCAGGTGACCTTCTCCGGGTGGCACCCAAAAATCCCCCTGGTCCAAACCGTCATGCGTCGGGCCACCACCACTGGGAAAAAAACGGAAGACGTTCTGCTCAAGGCCTTCTGCACGATGAAGATTGCCGGTGAAGCGTGCACCTCGTTCCAGGGTGGCATGTTTCAGCTCGAGGAAGGGATGGAGCTCTATGTAAACGTGACCGACATAAACCTACTGAACTTTGAAGAGACAGCGACCGCCTTTGGAGTATTTATGGTGTAAAACATCACTTCCCCTATAAAAATACCTGAGAGGGCTTCCGTTTCACTTTGATCTTGAAGAACCTAGAGTTGCAAGTCTGACATTTGATTTGCTTAAAATCTATAATTAATTTAATGAATCAGGAACAGACAGACATTCAGGAGACAATATGTCTAGCTGAGTGGGTCAGGACTCTGTGTCTGTAATTGGAAAATCGCCAGTTTAAATCCCAGGGTTGTTGGATTGGTGTCACCACTGGGTCCCTGAGCTGGGCCCTTAATCCCCAGCTGCTCCGGGGACGATTTGACCCCCGCTTTCTTGAAAATGTACATGGCTTTGGATGAAAGCACCTGCTAAACAACAGAATGAAACAGCCTGAAAGTTCTAAGTAGAGGTGAGAACCTGAAAGCAGGTCAGCAGATAAAACTGCAAAACACCTCGATTGCCTTCACAATAACAACGCACGCGTCTGGACGAAAGCTAACAATTCCTCACCCATTTTAACGTTTATTTTTGCATTTTATTTGTATATTATATTTGTATAGGCACTACAATTTATATGAACATGAGAGATCAAATTTTAAAATACTGGGTTTCTAGGCAGATTTTCTTTTATGTTAATTTAATTTTATGTTTATGTATGTTATTTGTATATTTCTTTGGTTTTCTTGTAACATTAATACTGTGCATGTCAAACATAATATTGTATAACTTCTCTCCACCTGTCTGTGAGCAAAATTAGGCAAATGGAAAAAAATAAGTGTGCTGGGATTGTCAACAGTCAAATGTGGGACTACAGCCATAGACACTGAGAACAGAGGAACACGGGGAGCCGAGTGAAGCAGAGTATAGGTCTGTCAGCTGATCAGAGAGCTGCAGACTCTCGTTACTATCTGAGCAATAGCTTTTCCCTGAGCTCAGCAAAACCACAGCGCCACATTTCCAGTCGTTTGCAGATACACCCACGCCCGGTAAGGGAGCCTAGCAGGAAGTGCCTAAAATTAGCTGCCAAGCCACCATTAAATGCCAGCAACTACTTGTTTGTTGATGGGAGGATTCGTTTAAATAAAGAAGAAAACGCACCTCTCCCGTAGTGCCGGTGCCCCCCATTATGGGACACAGCTTGGGCGCCATCTTCTCATGTTGACAGATTTCACTTTGTCTCGGATTGGGGGTCCCAGTGGTGAAGCTTGCCTGGGGTGGTCACATGGGTGTTGACTAGTAGTGCTCTCACCAGTTTGGTGGAGTGAAATCTGTTTTTATCATTTTTTTGTACACCGTTAAAAAGCTATTTATTCCATGCCTTTTCATGAAAAGAATGAAATTTGCTGAATATTTATTATAGATGACTTTTATATAGTGGTTATGGATATTAAATCGTATTCTTATTAAACAAAATCTATACTGAAATGGTTACGTTTATGTGTATGAGCACTGCTGCTGCATGTGAACTAAACTCTCTGATGAGGAACCTTGGGACTCCACTTTGGGGTTCCACTTCAGGGTTCCACTTCGGGGTTCCACTTTGGGGTTTCACTCAGTCCCATATCTTCTTCTGCCAACCACCTGTATTTCCATGTCGAACACACACAACCTTTCTTAGCAGAAGAAAGATAAAATAATGGAAAAAGGATCACAGAAACACTAACTGTGTCTTAATATACTGCTAGGATCCCAGCTCTGAGTCATGGTGAAATCTGTGGGCCTCATAACTTACAGTTTCAATAACATCTTAGGGAATTCATTTTGATGCTGAACATGAGAGCTGCCATTTACATGTTGAGTTAAAGTCATATAGAAAAAAGAGATTTTTTGATAAAATATAGTTTAAGAAGAGATAAGAAAATACTATATTGATCCCAGCAGGAAAATGTTTTGCATATAGCGGTAAGATACATGAACTGCATGTACAAGTCAATGTGACTAGTACTTGCTGTCTAAAGACGGAATGCTGTCTTGGTGTGTGTTGTGGCCGGGGGTAGGGAGTTGCACACTGTGAGCAACCCATGACCCCAATTTTGTCAGCATCCGCTATACTGAAGCTGCCTCCAGAGGGTCCAGGATCAGTCCTGTGAAGGAGCCAAACAATATTAGTTTAAATACTAGAACTCGTGGCCATAAGTGGAAATTAGCGGGAGAACATTTTAAAATGAATTTGAGGAAGCACTTCTCTACACAGCGTGTAGTTAGAGTATGGAATAGTCTTCCTGTTAGTGTAGCGCAAGCTAAAACCCTGGGTTCCTTTAAATCAGAGCTAGATAAGATTTTAACAACTCTGAGCTATTAGTTAAGTTCTCCCCAAACGAGCTTGATGGGTAGAATGGTCTCCTCTCATTTGTAAATTTCTTATGTTCTTATATATGTATATATATACACACACAGACTCATATATATATGCATCAATTTGAAGTCCTTGGTGTTGGCTTTCTGAGCCGTTTGTGGACTGGCACCAACTCCTTCAAGAAGCTCCTCCTGACTTACGTTCCATCTCGTGGTCAGCAAGCAAACGCCACTTGGAGATCCCTCCACCACGCGAGAAGTTTCACTCCAGGCATTTCTTGTGCATGGTTCCACGATGGTGGAAAGAGCCGCCAAACCACATCCAATCATCAGATTCCCTCTCCACCTTGCAGAAACTTCTGAAGACCCTCAAGACTCATCTGTTCCACAAAAACCTCTCCTAACCCGATACCACTCCTAAAATGAATCCCAGAATAATCTTCATGTTGCACTTCCTGCTTATTGAATAGTCGTCTTATCAGGTTCTCACGTTATTTGGAAGATCTTGTGCGGCACTTGCTCCAGTACTCTAATACATTTGTATCTCGGCATTCACTGGAAGCTCAGCCTAACTGCACTTATGTATAATTGATCACTGGGCCTTTACCTGCAGTCAGGATGACAACACAACCATTCAGACAGACCTTCTTCTGCAAAACCACTGACCTGATTGGCACTACAGGAGCAGCTTAAATGTGGCCAAGTGGTTACTCAAAATAGCAGTGAGCATAGATCTGTGAGCCCAAACCCATGCCACAATAAAAGGGACCACCGTAACCGCTGTCTCCAACAATGGAAATGTCAGCTAGCGATCCCTGGTACCGATATCAAAAAACCTGCAGTGATCAAGATATTGAAAGGCAGTTTAAAGCAAAACTGATTCCTATATATGGCAAATACATTTAAAAAATAATTTTACATTTGTCAAAGAAGCCAGCATTCCTCAAACGCTGTCTAATCTGTCATTAATCAGTATGAGCAATGCTGTCTTGAAGTACTGTAGTCTGACTTGACTAAGAAGTATGAAAAAACTAATATGAGATAATAGGTCATGTCAACACATTATTGTTCAAGGAAGTACAAGCTAGAAATCAAAGTATGCAGGCTTTTGTTGAATGTGTAAATAACGTGACGGAGGTTACCTACTCCGGATGTGTCCTAAGCATCAGTTTAGGTCTGTGAAGAGTCTTAATGAAAACCGGATTGTTTCAGCTCCACACAGGCATTTTTGGGCTCATTGTGGGCCCCGAGACAAACACACACACCTACATACACAGACAGAAACATACCATAGCTAAATCCGGTCTTCTCTGGTCTCTATGTGGTGGAAGAATGTCCATAGGTTGCTGCACTCCAACAAAGCCAAGTGCTGACTTGCTGTAGGTTAATTGCACTCATCCATTTAACGTCGTTCCATGGTTGTTAGAAATAAGATTCATGCCTTCTTCTCTGTTGTAATCATGGGTCATTTTGCTTGTTTCCAAATAAGCTTCTTGTTCCTTGTCAGCTTCTTGAATTATCAATAATCATCCATCCATCCATCCATCCATCCATCCAATCACCATATATTAACAGGTGCAATATTTTCATATTTATTGTGAAACTGAATCACAAGGAAAGGAAATACTGATAACATAACACTTATTTTATTTAAACACCTACTTCTTGTCATTCTTTTCTATCTGTTTTTACGTTGTTTACATTTTTACTCTTTACAGTCCTTTCATATTCAATATTACATTCTATTTACTTATTTATATTTTCTGTTTATTCTATATTCTTATTTTTTTCTGTAGTGTGTATCCTTCTTGTCCTCTTTCTTGCACCGATAGGCATAGTCTTCCCGTTCCATTGTACCGTGTGCAATGACAATAATGGCATTCATTCATATTCCATTATCTAAAAGTGGCTGGTGGGGGCGGGGGTGGGGTACACCATGGGCAAGACAGCAGCTCGTGGCAAGGAGCCTTTACCTAAAACTGTGCTGCCTCAGCTCAGCTGCAGCCATAAATGACTGTTTAGCAGTTACCTGGCTGAAGGAGATGAGTTTGATTTTCACAGCTGATCGCGGCAGAGTGTGACAGACCTGTGCATGAAAAGCTTGGGCTACAGTCACTTCCTTTGACCCTAACATTGATTGTGTCTTCTGATCTCGATTCTCTGACTGTAATAATGTGCGGACAATCAAGTTGCCGCAAAAACAATTACGGACTTATTTTTGTTGGTTATACGTGTTCCAGTGAAAGTCTTCACGCATTATGCACGCAGTATTCTGAAACTGTACAAAAAGCACTGCTACGTTGTGGAAATTTGTCCTGAGCAACTTCCAAATAAAACATTTTGGTGTTAGTCTCATGTTTTTAGTTTCCTGGGTCTCAAAACAATCATAAAAACCAACAAATGTCACAGCTTTATTTGAAAGAGGATTGTCAAACAATTTACACAGAGAAACACGTATATCCACACACTTTATTAAAATATATTCTTCAACATTAAATACATAGTTTGTAGGGGATAGAAAACAACGATATTCCTTATTTAATGATAATTGCATAGAATATACAGTATCCAAATTAAACACAGTTGACCATGGACAAATATTTTATGACAAGACATGTTTACTGAGGAACTCTGGGACTGTAGCAGACCTCAGAGTCCTCATAACTGATCAGTGAAAAAGGAAAACTAAAATAAATAAATGAAGATTTCATGGTATATTCATAAAACATAACAATACAGATGAAATTCCCATGATGCAATATTTTTCCTGCAGATGTACGATGTCCTGTCAGGGTCATGACAGATATTGGTGTCGCCACCTCAGAGCTCAAAGCATCGGCAATAACTAAATACCTAAGATGTGCCCAGGGGAAGCAAAGGTGTATTAGTGCAGCACACAGAGACTGAGGTCTCCGTTAGAGTGTGGTAATGATGACATCCAGCCTGCATGATAACTGAGGTCTTCACTCTTAACAATGTTAAGCCATCGGCGGTTTTTGTGTATGTGAAGACCGAGCAGCTCCGCTCTCCTCATCCTCCCTTCATTAAATCTGCCTTCTCCACCTGGTGGCCCTGACATCGCTCCATATTCACCACACATTAATATCGCCAACATACGAGGTACTTAGCAGTGCTGTCTCTCAACTGGGGGGGGGGGGGGAGGGGGTTGTGACCCAAATGTA
>JAODJX010000002.1:25989687-26003291 GCA_026776945.1 Isichthys henryi
CCCCCCCCCCCCCCCCCACCCCCCACCCCCCCCCCCCCCCCCCCCCCCCCCCCCCCCCCCCCCCCCCCCGGGCCCCCGCCCCCCCCCCCGCCCGGACCCAAATGTAGGTCAAAAGACCATTTCCAGTCCGTCGTAGAGTGTGTGGGGAAAAAAATCATTTCGAAACAATGTTTTAGTGACGCTTCTCGTTTCTGCTCTACGAATGACACCCCCACAAACTGCTGGGTTGCCGAATGTTACTGAGCCCCCCATTCATGAGGCCCAAAGCTACATAAGTTGGTGCACGTCTTATACTCTCAAGAAGGTGTGGCTCCTGGGAAAGGGGCGGGACTTCCTGTGCACGGGTACATGAGCCAAACTGCTATAGGTTTGCACAGGCAGCATCAGTCCCCCAAAGGGCAGCCCTATGCCATCCCATAGAGAATCAAACACAAAGGTATAAACTACTAAAAATGTTAGCCCAAACCTGTGTCCTTCGGTAGCAAATTTACCATATTTTATAAACAAATCTACATAATCAGGTAAATAATTAATTAGCATGAGTTTTATCTTAAAGTAATCGAGAAGCTAAAAAAGGCTTTAAGAAAGTAGGTAAAAGACAGGTATATGTGTTGGTCTTTATATCACATATCTACGTGCATGATGAAACTACTTCATTACCGTAATACTCCTGATAGCTTTGGACTTGAAATGCTCGGAAAATATTCTTAGAAATGATAATACATACTAGTGAAATTCTGAATACATACATATACCAATACAGACACATGCAGATGCTGCCAAGTTCATATTGCTTTGGGATTCACCACCCAGCTACGGTTATTCCTACATAATGCAAACTTACTCTTTTTTTTTGTTATTCGCCTGTAACTTGGGTAAAACTGAAGATCACAGAGAAAACGAAAGCCCTGCTAGACTGGCCTCAAACGAAAGCAGGTGCACTGCAGAAGCACCTTGTCCAATGGGGTCCATTTCCCTGGAAACCCCAGGGGGCACAACGGAATTATAGTTTCACCAGTTTAACGGACACAGGATATAGGACAGACATGCAGGCCCAGAACACTTACGCTTCATTTTGTGACGGGCATATTTTTCGTCCGGTCCTAACACAGTATGATAACCTGTCCCCTGTGACCCCCCCTGCCCCCACGTTTATTTTTACAGGAAGACATAATGGGGACTCATGATGGCTTCTGCCGGGGTCACCGGCCATTCTGCCAGCTACCATCATCGGCCTCATTTCACGTGCTGTGACTGCTTATACATTCCTGTGCGTTGGTCCTTTTAATGCTCATCGAAAGCAATTTTCACGCTAAAAAGTGAACGGTGCTGACAAGGAGTCTGAGGAGGGCTGTTGGGCGACTTGATCGAGAGCCTTAATGAGCGCCTTCGTCCCAAACACAGTCGTTCTTCTGCTTGGCCAACCTGCGCACGACGCGCTCCAGCTCCTTCCGTGAGCGCTGCTCCTCCTCTAAGCCCTGCTTCATCTGCTTGTTCTCCTGAGGACATTTACATTTTATTTATTTAGCAGACCCAAGCAACATACTTTTTTTTTTGAGAACGCAAGGTCTGATTATCCCTGATGCAATTATGGGTTAAGGACCTTGCTCAGGGGCCCGACAGTGGCATCACTCTGCCGTCGCTGGGATTCGAACTTCCAACCGTCCAATTACAGGCACTATATTCTAACTCACCGAGCAAAACACCATCCGTCAGGATTGGGGCCATTCTGCAGTGCATTCCTCAATTCCAGTGCAAATCAGGAAATGGAACTGGAGTTGGGATTGGGGGGGAAAAAAACTATGGGGAACGGAGATGGAATTGAATTCCAATGTCAGGGAAATATAAATTCCAACTCCAGGTCCATTTCCTGATTTGGATTGGAATTGACGAATGCATTCCGGAATGGACCCGATCCTGCCTCCCACCAGCATGTGCAAACACCCGTGCAGACAGAAACACACAAAGCATGTTATGTTGTATCTATGCCGAGAGTGTTACCTTTCTCAGTTCTAGTACTTCATCCTTTAAAGCATATACAGCATCGACGAGACTCCTGCAGCAGGCAGAACCAGAACCACAACAACACTGTGTTACTCTGCTGGAACACACATAAGAAAATGTGACTCTTCATAAAATGAGTAAACATTGCCAAAGCAGGTAAAGAACATGCTGATGGCATCAGATTACATGTTCTACTAGAAGGACACCTAGACCCTTACTTTTCCTCTATGACCATCTGACCGTTGCTCTTCACCTCCTCTACTATGATCTTCTCTTCTTCGGGCAAGAGAACCTGAGGAGCACAGTCCTTCCTGGCTGCTGCAACCAGAGCCAGAATGGCATCCGTGTCACCATCACACAGATGGAAAGATACCAACCCCAGCAGACAGGGGCAGATTGACGTGAAACGGGAGGTTGTCCTCACCGGTGGTGGCCTGGTGCAGGCTGACCCCTGTGCAGTAGGCCTCGATCACCTTCAGAATCTGCGCATCTTCTTCCAGAGCTGCGGTACCTACACACAAGTAACATGGAACTACTGCGAAACCATCACAGCCACACAGCTTGCGGCACTGGCTGGCAGGACTTCCGGCTCTGGCACCATACTCACTCTTCCTCATCAGGACCTCATCATCAGATGGCTTTCTTTCAGTCTTCCTTTTGGGGAGGAATTTCTTTATTGGTCGGGGGCTCTTGCTAGAGTCCTGCAAACACAGCAGCGGAGGTAAAGCACCAGGTGAGGGTTCTGTTATGGGATCCTTCTTACACACCTACCTAGCTAGAGCCATCCTGCAGAGGACAACCATGAGTATCACGGTGAAAGACCCACCCCAGGAGTGGCGGTTCTAGACCATTTCAACTGGGGGGCGGACTGGGGCCAGTTGTTCTGTTACGGGGGGCAGATGCATTTCACCTTAATGTCCTCCAAGAATTACACTAGACTGCCAGCATTAAGAAGCAAAAGACCATTTTAAGAACTGATGTTTTGCGGTCACGTTTTATAGTTTTCACAAATATGTCACTCACTCTGACTTCTTATTTAGTCTGTCTCGCTTCCACGAGCTTCCTTATGTTTCTCTGGCGTTAACTCCGCTTATCACCAGCTGAAGCGACTTGACCACCCGGCCCCCCCACATTAAATGTCCCTCAAGATAATGTGCTTACACTTGTGTTTCGCCTGTTCCCAGCACACAAAATTTCAGCCCACATATAGAAATGTAAATAATAATAATAATAATAAAAATACATTTATTTCACACCCAAGTAGCATACATATTTAGGGAAGCCACAACATGTATGGCCCCCGCGTCCGTCCCCCCCAGAACTACCCCACACCTCAAGCACCTTAGTAAGTGACATGGATATTTGCTAAACTGTTTACAATGTCTGTCACTGGAGGACGGAAACATTCCAAAGAAAACAAACAAATATCTTACAAACTGAAGAATTTATGCAAAGACAGTCAACAAATAACAGCACGGCTTTCTGATACAAACTATATATAAGATATAAAACATGGGAAAAATTAAATATAACTAAATAATTCCCTCTTTTTAATGCATTTTTATTTTCAATATTCATATACAGTAGTAGGATGATTTATTTGAGATATTTGTCTTCAGAGAAAGAATCAGTTTGGATGTAACATGGTTTGGCAGAAGCGTCTGCAACTAGTGAAATGTACATAAATCATTTTTAGGTGATATTAAAATGTAGTGGTGGAAGAATGGATGGATATTAAAAAAGAAATAATTGTATCCCTCTATCTTTTTCAGGTCTTAATCACTTTGTTTTCTGTGAGACCAAGGTGTGAATTATAAGCCATAAAAGTAGAAAAGGTAATAAAAGGTGAAATGGTCCTCATGCAGGGAAACTCCGGTTTGAAACCTGCAGCACTGCACAGGTGCCAAAGGTCCCACCATTAACCGTGTGAGCATGTCAGCGTGCGACACACACGACGGGAGGCTCACTACATCTTCTGGTTATATAATGTGTTGGCAACCTACAAGAAATGCTGACAAAAGCAACAAGTTCAAGACGAGATCTGAAACTAAAGTGCTAGAAGTAACATTTACAGTTACAATTTCAGTTTTCAAAAAATAAGCGTGAAACAAAATAAAAGAACAAGTCACCGGATTCTGCTTCATAGAGCTAAAGACACAGAAACTACACATTTATTTTGTTTTCATATGATGTGTTTAAGACGAGTGACGTCGTACAACAAGCATGAAATAAAAGGGGGAGATGCGGTATTCACCACAGACAAGGTTAGGGTGGGAGGGGACAGACACAGCGCTTCAGTCTTACCTTCAGGATACAAGATATCCTCTAACGAGGTCGATAGGGAGGGAAAGAGAAAGAAAATGTGAGGAAGAACGTAAGAGTTTACGTGACACATAAACAAGACTTTGCTTGTTCTCATTCTACCCCCCTTGGTGGGTGGTCAGTGTGTTTCATGAAGGTGAAGTTTGTTTTCATCAACTGACTCCTGTAACCACTTATGCCCAGAAAAAAGTAGAGAATGACAGACAGCCAAGTCAACAATGATGCCGATTCCCCACTAGTCAGCCTCTAACATTTGATTTATTTAACAGACTCTTTTAACCAAATCGATGCATATTTATGACAATAAAGAGGCCCTGGTGTAACTGGGAGTTAAGGACCTCACTCAGCGGCCCAACAGTGACATGACCAGGATTTGAACCAGCGAATTTCCGATTACCGGCAGAGTGTCCTAACTCACCCGGTGTGTGATGTGAAGCGGGCAGTGATGGGTACACAAGACGAGCAGAGGAAACAACAAAAACCCCAGTGATTACAGGAACCAGTGCGCGCGCTTACTGTCAGCGGGCGCATTACGGGACCCCTGCAGGCGGCAACAGTTGCCCACGGCACTATTTATACAGCAAACGACAAAAACATGAGCTGGCTGCCTGGGTTTCCCCACAGTTCTCGGGAACGGCCCGGGACGGCTACCTCCTTGTAGCCCAGTGCAGCGGAGGGCTTGAGGGGAGGGGCGGGGCGCAGGCAGCTCAGAGACCAGGGCTTGCTGATTTTAGGTGGCTCCAGCAGTGCACGGCCGGAGGTGGGTGTGCCGTGGCTCTGGTGGGCCAGAATACCGACGCCGGCAGCCGGCTTCCCTTCTGCGTTCTGAAGAACAACAAGAATTCAGTTTTATAGTTGCTTGGTGGATCCTTTACTCCGGGACACTTGTGACCCACTTTCCATGACTCTGCCATTCAGTCCAAGTAGCATTTAATTTATTCAGCAGTTGCTTTTAACCAAAGGGAAGCACAATTATTTTTTTACACCATTCAGGGAGTAATTGGGGGTTAAGGGCCTTGCTCAAGGGCCCAAAGGTGACATCACTCTTCTGACCCTGGGATTTGACCTGCCGACCTTCCGATCACAGGCACAGTACCCTAACTCACCGAACTATACACCACCCCTAATTCAAGCATCCCATAACCCATATCCATGGAGATTACATCCCACCAGGCACAGGCTGGCAGCCTGAATGGTTTACTGACTAACATGCACTGGGGTACCTTGCTGACGGTGCTGCCTGGGCTGCCCCCTTTGGTCAAGGCATGTAGATGGTCCAGCCACTCCTGAAGGTCCTGCTGGTTGGCACAGAACACTATAACGCGCTCAATCACACCCCCTGAAGTCAGACAACACAACGAGAGACCCAGCAGATTAGCAATGTTCTCAGACTCCAAACCTCCAGCAAAACCTATGTTGACCAGTAGACTGAGTCAGTCAACCCTTTACCCTTTACACAGGCAATCGTCTAGGTCGCCATCTCGGGGGCACCGAATTAGCCGGGCAATTTAGCTTTGTCTGGGTGGGCGTCATGGGCTCCTACCAGCATGCTAATTGCTCTTATTAGAACAGCTGCTAATTCAGTTACCTTGATTAAAAAGTCACCTCTGACCTACTGTTTCAGCGAAATCAAGGTAGGACCTGTATAAGATCATGCTATATCGCTAAGTATTTGAGGCGAATCTATGTTAGCTTGTCTGAGACTTCCACTTCAGAGAACTGCATTCTGGGAAGTCATCAAAAAGATAATTCAGACAGAGATGAAGGAAAAGAGCTTTACCCATATGCACAAACAAACCTGTGATCTCGAAGGCAAACTGTCCACTGTCAGTGCCTTCCACGTGCTTGGCCACAGTTGTCCCAGTAAGAGGAAAACGCCCCTATGGAAAGACAGAAGTGGAAGTCTGGAATCAGGGTGCCTCGGCAGACATTTTGATTACCTCTGGTGATGCCGAGATACACCACACTCACCTGATAGATGAAGCCACTCATGCGAGGGCTGGCGGACAGTACAAGGAGCATGCTGGGAAAAAGCATGACATAGCGTTCCTCCTTGTCCTACAAGAAACCGTGGCAGTCATGCGTGTGCATGTACCCAATGCCAAAAACGCAGATCTGTCAGTGCCCAGTACCACAGCTAAAGTGGTGTGGTGGGCTGCTGCCCTGCCCATTTGCTCACCTGGCCCGGCCCGCTCTGTAACTGCACGTGACCTGTGTGAATCACGTGACCCAGCGAACGGATGTTCTCGCCCTCCCAGCCTCGCAGTGGCTCCGACAGTATCTGCAGCTCCAGTGCCTTGCGTCTGCGCAGCTCGTGGCACTGCGTCTGCAGAAAACAGGGTGAAACGTGGTCTGAGCACTGCCCATGAGAGCTACGGTTAGGATTTGTTCATGCAAACTTTATCGATCCCAGGTGGAAATTAAGCTCCACCCATGTGTCTGAGCCGAGTAACATAGAGAAAAGGCGAATAGAAAGATCCGAACATTAGCCCACTGGCTAATACCGAACCTGTAAGTCAGCCTATGTTTTCTACTGAACCAGCCCAGTTGGCCAGTAGCAAAACATCTTAAGTTTCAGCCCTGCATAATGTACAGATAATGAAAAGCACAGCAAAAAATATATAGCAAATACAATTCTGAAAAACAGAATATCAACAGAAGTAAATAAAATTTTGGATGGCGTATGTGGAACTGAAAAACAGAGAGAAGCAGAGTTTTACTACAACAAAGGCAGGGTGCTTCCTGACACGTCGCGGCTGGGGGTGGCGAGAGCCGGTCGTCCCCTCAAAAGGCCCAGGACAGACCTGTCCGGTCTGTTGAGCCACACGCATTTGAAAGTGTCAGGTACACAGCTCAGCGGTCAGGCGAGTTGAGCTCAGTCACTCTCTGCCGGCTTGGGAATTTTCTTTCGTTGGTTTCTTAAGCGTGGCCTGCCTATAAGACCGCCCACCCGGCACTTTCTGCGTCGAGGCGGGGGCCAGACACCCACACAGAAAACGATACTATCACTTTGACACGAGGCAGAAGATTACCGCTGCATGACGGGGCGACGCGTAGTAAGTGACAGGCTATCCCGAATAGAAGAACGATGCTCAAATTGATACCCGGATTTAAAGACACAATCTTAGCGGGTAAGATGAGACAAAAGATAGTAATGTGTTAGCCGACATCTTACCACATATAACCAAGAAGCTGGAATGATTCTGCGCTCTATATGAGTGCATGCAGTGAACCAACCAGCTTCTTGGCACCAGTATTCTATGATTATCTATTTTCAGCATTTTTCAGCACTGACTAGAGGTGCGGTCAGCACTAGTGGCACAAATGTGACACAGTCAACTTAGGAAACAGGCAATGAGGAATTTCCCTTCACTGAATATTTATGATGGTCGGCGATGCCAGTGCCACAGCTCTGGGTCGAGGTAAACCAAAGACAAACTTAGACAAGCTTAAAATGGATCACCCGTGTCCCCCCCCCCACCTAAGTTACAAAGTCACAGCTGGAAAAATGAGTCATATACCCCACCCCGGCTCTGACATGGGGGCTGGTGGAAGGGGTTCCAGCCTCAATTCTGCATGCCTAAACTTAGATGAAAACAAAAAATGAATCAAGGCATAAAAGTTAGAAATAAGGCAATTCAAATATTTTAGCTTCAGCTAAGAGGTAGAGGCTCCTGACGATGTCATCTTCTAAGTGGGGTCCATCCCCTGAGGGGGCGCTGACTTAGCAGACGGCCTCAGGCACAACATGGGCTTTGACCAGTACTACCATTTGGTGCAACCCCCAGGCTGTTTAAAACGTGCACTTCTACCTCTTCACCTGCTTCCTGTTCTTAAACGTATGACACAGTTTCCATTTTCTCACTCACTCCCCATGACAGCCAGACCCAGTCATTCCTCCCCAAACCCTACGCCCGTTCGGTGACCCTGCATTTTCCACCACTGCTGAAGTCAAAAAATCTTTCGTTCTCATTTCTCCCCCATGGTTTACGTTCTAAAATTAAGCCCCTGTTCCAAGATCTCGCTTTTATGCGCGTCTGTCTGCTGAAAGTCACATGACGATGCCAAAGAGTTGTATATAAACGACTCTGGAAAATCACAATACTATTAAAGGGAAAATGGGTAGCTGGGCTACATTTACATGACATTCTATTTATTTGGCAGATGCTGTTTTCTAAAGAAAGAAGTGAGAAATCTGCCAACCAAGGCATTAGAATCAGCGACCTTCCAAACATAAATACAGCATCCTACCCCCCACTAATAAGACCTAAGTGCAGCTAACTGTTCTCAGTGCCAAGAAGGGCTTAGTGAAGTCACAGCCACTTACCACCAGGCCCTGAAAGGCCGTCGCTGCCTTTAAAATGTCCCCGGAGTCTGGATGGGCTTCCTAGAGGCAGGACAAAAAACAAGATGCAGTAACTAGGCCGCATTCGAGTAACGGAGCCGGATCCCGGCCAGGACATGCTTGCAGGGTCTGGTAAGCCCTACAGGTGACACGGCTCGGGGGGGGGGAGGTGGGAACTGACTTGGCAAGCTTCACCACTGGGTTGCTTAAAACCTTTGATTTTGAAAATGTGAAATTGGGCGGTGAAGCTTGGCTACCAGACCACGTGGGCTTCCAGCGGCGCTGCGCGGCCGAGCTGCTCACACCTCGACATGGCGCTCCAGCTCCTGCAGTAAGGTGGGGTACTTTTCCAGCCGCAGAAAGGGCTTGCTGAGGCCAGTGGTCAAAGTCAGTACGCCCGAGCCAGCAGCCCCGTGGCTCTCCATGAAGGCGTCCAGCTCCTCCCTGCCACACAGGGACACATACGGTCACATCGTTATCAGCATCTGACACGCGTTATTACCATATCCCGTGAGTACAGAAGACACTCAGCCCATATTCTAAATATCATGTAATAGCAAATCATATCAGAACAAGTGTAGTTTTATCTGGTGTGAAATCTGAGTGTTAAAGTTTGAATCTGAGTGTTAAATTTCGAAAAGTTTAACAGCGATTTACGTTTTCATAAGAGACAACAAAGCCAGGGAGAGGGAATGAATCAAATGGGTTAAGCAAGACAGACAGGAAAGACAAACATTATGCTGTCCTGGCCTGTCTCACACATTATCTCTCCAAGCGATCAGGACTGTAGAACTGGGTTTTCCTTACAGAGCATATGGCAGTGAAGTAAAGTGCTAAAAAGTGAAAGTATTTCATGACTGGAAACTCTCAAATATAATGTGATAACCCGCAGTCACAGAGACCAATCACAGTCACAGTCACAGAGACCCTGCTGTGTGAGGATACGCTTCCTGTGGGCTTCCTGTCCAAGCCCCTCGTTCTCTGAGGAGGTGCAGTTTTCTCTGCAGTTAGTCGTGCAAGTAAGACCCTGATAAGCAGCTTGTCATTACAGACTGTGATCTCCGCTGCGTAAGAATGTGCACGTATCACCTGCCTTATAAAAGCTTTTGTGTCACATTGCTGAAACTACAATCATATCATTTTAGATCACACACACATAACAGTGGGAATTTTTACGCTTCCTCACTCTACTGTTAAGTACAGAAAAATAGAATACTTTTCTCAGGATTTTTTTTTACGTCAATAAACAAGTACACTTTGTTTTTGTCAGAAAGTTTCATTTTACAATAGAGTTCATACTGAAACATTAGCTTCTTCCTTGCCGCTGACAGAGCATCTGTACTAGTCTGACATCTTGTGGTGGAAAGCCTAATTTTGGTATAATTTATGGGACAATTCTGCTGAGACTATTACCTATTACCAACAACCATCATTTGAGACAATAATGCACCCCCACTAAATTCCTCATAACCCAGTCACCTGGACTGCACTTACTCTTACTTTTGCACAGGTGATCTAGATTTTCATACTAACCTAGATCTGCAATGTCTGTTTACTTTGTTATTCTCCTCTGGTTCTCTGTCACACTGCTGTGTTAGAAGTCTTTACTGTCAGCTGTTTCATCCTGAGAAGACCCAGTATATGTGTACAGAACTGCAATTAAGGCGGTTCTGATTATAAGTAAATAAAGGTCAATCAAGTAACTGGTTTAAGGCCCAGTGTCGGGGAAGCTGCTTAAAAATATTATTAATCTTCAGCCTGTGAAATTAAATGGTCTTAGTTATTGTGATTGTTAACATGATAGTCTGCAACAGCACACTCTGTGCTTGTCAAAATGAATTAAACTATTCTTGTCATGGCTGCATTACATTTTCATATTGTAGATTGTCGTCGTTTGTCGTGCTTGACAGACCGGAATCAAATTCCATGTATGTGTTCGCTCATGTACCTGGCCAATAAACGCGATTTTGATTGTGATTGTCATTATAAGATACTAGGAAATAATGAATGTGAAACTGGGTAAACAATCCTTAAGATTTTCAATACTTTGAACAATAGTTAACAATACTTTCAAATATTAATTCTACCTACTCTTAAGGGACAATAATAATGTTTTGGAAAAAATAAATGGATGGATGAATGGGTGACTAGTTAACATACCTTAAAATACTTATTCTGCCCACTCTTACATTTGTAAGTAACATTAAAGTCAACATAATTTACTTTTATACAGTGTCTTTCACAACAGCAGCCACAAGGCATCTCAGTATGTGGTGAGGTCACAGATCCTAGATGTGTTCACTTTGGAATCATACCGACGACACTGTCACACTGTCCAGTGTTTTTACAGGGGGTGTTAACTTCTGGACCAGAGCATGATGGGACGTCCCCCACAATGATGAGGGAATATGGGCATGTTCTGACTGCAGCCTCATAATTTACATGACTGATATGTAACAGTCTTAGCTTAATGACAAATAGAGGAACTCAGGTTATTCTGTGCCGTTGAATAAATGTTTGCTTCTCTGTCTCCTTCAGTACAGATTCCAGCACCCTCATGACCACCTGAATCACATGACCACCTGAATCACATGACCACTCACAGCACATTCTCTTTCCCAATGCCGTCCCTCGGTCACATCAAAATGGCAGTTTGTCTTCCTCTGTTTGCCTCACCCGTCTTGGTTGTGTTGATCTTGGCCCACAAATGAAAGCCGTTCCCCACGCCCGTTGCATGTCAAAGGGTTACTTTTTTGTGTGTGAATCACACTGACTGATACCATGACTTGACATTGAAATATTTAATCCGGGCTATGGGTTTGGCTGTAAGTTTGACCCTCACTTGACATTCAACAAACATATCAAATAACTGTAAAATCTCCTTCCTTCATCGTAACAATATAATCAAGCGTCACCCCCACCCTCAGCTTTGTAGACTGAAAAACTCATCCGTGCCTTTATCTCTTTAAGGCTGGACTATTGTAATGCTCTTCTCTTCGGGATTCTCTCACTGGAGGATTTAGACACTCCAATGCATCCAAAACATTGCAGCCACCACATCCATCCAGTACTGCGATCACTTCACCGGCTTCCCATTTCCTTTAGGACAGAGTATAAAATTATACTCCTAACCCACCAGTGCCCCCCCCCACATAACCCAGCCATTAGCGTAGCGTTTAAACATGGAATCCCAAGAAGGAAAAATTTTATTTTGAAACAAAAATGATTCATTTTTGGTTTATTATTAATTTACTGGAATGGATAAATTAGATTAATGTTTAATGTAGTTTAAAGTGCAATTAAGAGTAATTAACCATTAAATACAGAAATGCAGAGGCTGTGCATGCATTTTTTTTTGTCTAACAGGATGTTTGTGATTGGTGGACTTTTACAGTTTATTACCTGTCATTGCATGTGATTGGTTTGCTGATCCATAGAACTGAGGAATCAGACCCTCATTTGTCAGGAATAAATAAAGCAGATAGATGCGTAAACTAACCCGTGTTCGGTGAGCACACACACAGCAGAGGGATGGGTGGAGCAGTAGCACAGGTGTAGCGTCCGGATCTGGTTCAGCAGGTTAAGGTAACATCCACCCAGGTGCTGCTGGCCTTCCGGCATCCTGGGGGTGGAGGTGGTGAAGGTGGTGGGGGGGTGTTAAACCACTCATTCAAATTCTTTGGAAATAATGCATCTGATTTAATCCTCAAAACAGCAAAACTGACAGTAAAAGCTGAAAAATGCAACTATGTTTGTAGATGTCTGAATGTTTATGTTGTTCCCATATTGCCCACTAGGGGATTTTCAGCATTATGAGAGCTGCAGTGCATGACTGGAATATTGCAAATGTGTGCTGGTTTTTGCTTAGTTCCAGTTTCAACTTCTTAATATCATAATTTCACAATCACCATTAAACTCAAACCGATAAGACACTAAAAAGTTGTTCCCCGAATACACTATGCATGTTAGATGGGCACCTCTGCTTTGAAAATATGAAGTCAAGTCCACAAATGTAGAGGACTTTTGTGTATGCCTGAAATAACCAAATTTGGGGGGGTATCCCGGCTACCGTTGACAGCGCAGTGCTAAGCAGTCATCTGCTTATCCGCTGGATGAAAATACATCTTATTCAGATGTTTCCCACATGAATGATGAATGCAGAATTTCACATCTTCTACTATTTCTCCAAGCTGCATACAGGAGGACACCAAGTGGACTTCAACATCTATAAATAGGACAGCTGCTCCACAGAGGACCCTTACTTGGTACATTCCTCCAGAGCCGCACACAGTCCTTGCTGGAAAGTAAAAATATCTTCCAGGTTCCCCATCAGGTGGCTGACATCTGCACTGGACAACCTGTTTGGCCCAAAAGGGAACAAACCCCACAACAGCCAGAAATTAATGCAGGCCCAGTGGCGCAGTTGTGGCTTCTGCAAAGTGGAATTCAGTAACTAATCCTCAACTAGGTTTGCTCTTGCTGAGCAGGTGACAAAGCTTTCAGCATCGCTCAGCTGAATCATTTGGCGTCTAGCCGAACACTGGAGTCCAAGTGTCTGGCAACCAACAGATATATGGCAAATTCAGGGGAGCTGGCTGTCTCACACCACAACTGGAGGAGGAACAGACAAGAGAGGCAGGTTTGCACTACTGCTGGCCGGTCTAGCTAGTCTGTTTAGTCATGATGTAACCTGTTGGCTACTCGTCTGGTTCCGTAACATTTCATCTGCAACCATTTCTTTGTAAATGCTATATATGCCATTTTTTTTATTCTCAGAACCCCCCCCCCCCACCCTAACAGTCACCATGGCGGGGGGGTTAACAGCTTTCAGCATCGCTCAGCTGAATCATTTGGCATCTAGCCGAACACTGGAGTCCAAGTGTCTGGCAACCAACAGATATATGGCAAATTCAGGGGAGCTGGCTGTCTCACA
>JAODJX010000002.1:26007988-26020148 GCA_026776945.1 Isichthys henryi
TCCCTGCTGAGACTGCTGCCCCCGCGACCCGACCTCGGATTAAGCGGGAGATGATGGATGGATGGATGGATAATTTTTTTTTTTTATAAAATTTGCAGGTAACTTAATGTGTGCTGCCTGAAAACATCTGCCCAATCTGTACCTTGCATGTCTGCATGTGTACAGCATTACACTGTATGGTATATTTAACGATGGTGCCTGATTTGTACCACTTAGTTTCACGACCCAAACTGATCGTGTTAATGCCCCAGGTTGGCGTTACGTTCAGTGTGAGCGACCTCCACCAGCTCAGAGTGGAATACATGAAGGAAACCAGCCTGTCTGCTGAAAATCTGTGACCAAAATTGAATGTTAACGTTATAATTTCAGCAAAGAAGTTTTTGTTTTTTTTGTTTAAACATGCATATAATTTTGATTAAATGTTAATTCTAGTAATATGCCTGTGTTTCATTTGTTTATTTGGCAAAAACTTGTGATAAAATTGTTTTGGCTAGAACCAAAGTCGTCATTTTTGTAACATTTCTAAAGGAAAACATCTCCCGTGTTACGAGTTCTCGATTAACAAACTATAATTCAGAACAAATTAGCTTGTCAAGTTGAGAGCTACATTTATTATTATGCTGATATATCTAATCTGCTGTTCTTCATATGTCCCCTGCCTGCCTTGTCTGTTTTTGCATGCCTGCATGTAGTGCAGATACGCGTCTCCTTACCGCAGGTCTGGACAGCACGTGGAGGCACTTGCTGGACGTGGAATAAGGCAGCGTGCGGCTGACTGGCTATGGGTTGGGCCGCCGAGGGGAGAGCATGTCTCATCTATGGCTTGATCTGTGGTGGAAAACGCCAAACCCGAAAGCCCTTCATCAGCAGACTGTGACTCTTTGTCAAAAACATACCCATCCATCTTACTAGGAGGCCACACCCCCTCTTAGCTCGGCATTATGGGTCACAGCGAGGACCCCCCTGCCCATTCTTCTACATTCATGCTGCGATACCAGGATATACTCCCTTCAATGGCCTGATTCTTGAGAGGCAGCATGCAGGACACAGATCTGTATATCAGGCAGAATGACTCATTTAACCTTAAATCACTAAGCTAAAGTTCTAGGCTGGACACACCACTGGCCCACAATCTGACCCTCCCCCTACAGCCTACCCAACCACCCGACACAAACAGGAAGAAAGAACCACGTCAGAGGCCTGAACGTGCCCATCGTGCAAAGAAAGGGCTGAGTGCTATATAGTAGCTTAACACCAAAAAGAGTGATGGAGGAAATCCCACAAGCGCAGAAGCACACAACTTAGCTACGGCCATTTCAGGATGGACACAGAAAAACAAAACAACTTCCTTCTTCTACCCTAAAATCATGGGGTCACAATAATTTAAACAAAGATGAATGAGATCCTCCCAAACACCAAAGGCACCCCCCCACACCCCAGGAATCCCTTGTTTTCTTTATTTTAAAATCTGCATTACAGCACCAAAGACATACTCAAAGGAAAGTACTGAATGTAACCTGAAATGCTATAATTTATCATTAAGTGGACAGACTCAAATGCAGCATATGACACACAAATATCTCTTGAGAGAACCTCGCAAAACGGACAATCTAGCAGTGGCAAGTGAACCACTTAGTAGGTCAATAAGTAAAATAGCATAATTAAATAAGCAAACATGTCTGCGAATGGATAGGTGATATCAGTTTGTCAGAGATGCTTCTATTTGAGATGAAGGCAGACCTGTCATACTGCAGGCAGCCCACACTTCACGCTACTTTCACGGCAGACTGGGCTCCTTGTTCTCTCTTTGTCTCTAATTGCTACAGAGCCCGTCTGTGCTCACTGGCTCGAGCATCAACTCTCTGTCCACCGGGGGATTGATTACGCAATTTAAATAAAACATCAGAAACCCAGAAGCTGGGAAATGGATCCCAGGATTTTCTGCCCGACTCAGGCCATTTGACGGCGATGCCTATTATACACGGCAACATGGCAGCTTGGCCTCGTGGTCTCATCCCCGTCAAACGGTCTGGGCGTTAGCTCTTCTGTCCCGTTTGAGTTCTGACCTTTAGAGAACTTTGCCTGTTTACTGTGCAGTGCCAGATCAGGATAAAAATTTCAACATGCAAAGTGCCGTTCTTGCCCTTTCTTGTCATATAATAAGAATTTCATGGCATCTTTCTTTTCTGTGGCGGGGATGAAGTTTATATGACTCCTCTCATCATCGTCGCCCACATGACTGAGACCACCAGCGACCACATGCTGTGTCTCTCAGGCAGAACTGCAGAGCAGAACCTCCATGGTTGGTTCTGGAGCTCCATCTTCTCTCAGATGCTAGCATATGGCGGTGAAAGCCGAGTGGACCATTGACGTGGTCAAGTAACCTGCCTCTTTCATGACTGTAATCCGGTTGCTATTAAAAATAGGACCATATTAAAATATATTGACCATGGCTTGGGCTGGACCTCCTAAAATGCGCAGAATTATAATTCTTTAAAAAGAACCGCTTCCCTCTAATTACAGAGGCCAAACGGATTGCTGGACTGCAGTGGATGAAACTGTCCAGAAACTCCACATGTAAGCAGTGTTTTGTTTTCATTTAAGTCACAGCTGCCTTGGTCAATTATATTGCCTGTTTCCCAGTAAAGCTACAGTGTCCAGGGCAGAGAAAGCCCAACTATTTATGGAACAAGAAGACAGTGGTCAGACATGATTAACAATACATACGAAGTCACACAGTGGAGAATGTGCACACCAGCCTTATGCTAAATTCTTCAACGCAATGATTAAAATGTAATAGGAATAGAGTTTGGGCAGAATGAATTATTTATTTAAAGAGAAACAAGTTATTTTACCTCACACATGACCTTTTTGTAAGTACCAGCGGGGAAAAATCTGAAAAGTGGCCCAGGTTAGATTTGATAAGTCAGAGTGCTTTATCTCAGCAAATAAAGAGAAAATATTTAAAGTCATTTAAAGAGATTTTGTGATATGATGATTGGGGTATGCCCTGACCCCTATTTCCACCGTCTCCATCGTTGACTGAGGGATTTTGCTACAAATTTCCTGAAAACACTATTGAGCTTCATTAAGGTGCATAGTTTAGTGGGGGGGGGTTTTGTGAGCTTCCACGAGAAAATTAATATTAACCGACATTTTAGCTGAAGAATACTGAAAACCCATTGCATTTAAATGGATAATTTCAATGTAGTTTTTGAAAGAAATGACAAGGCACAGGTTGGGGGAAAAAAGAATGTTAAATATGCTTTATTTTCGTGAGAAAAAAAATGAAATATGACATTTCTGGGTATGATAAGTTCGATCTGAAACGTCTTCCTGCCGGTACCTACAAACAGCAGAGCACAGGGTTCAGACTGGCTGCAGCTGCGTGTCTCCAAAAGCATCTGGAACATCTGCAACTGGATCTTCAGCACAGAGGCACATTTTTCTGAGCCTCAACCACTGTCATACTCACATATTAAAGCCAATGATGTGGCGCATAAAAACCAACAAGCCAGAAATGAGAACCTATGTCCTTATATCTATTTATAAGATGCATCTGTCTAGAATTATGTACTGTGGTCAGTACAAGCATTACACACCAGCTCCCACAGTGGTGGTAAGCAGAGAGTCTTATATGCCATCTGCTGTGGGTGGGTAGAGATCTGATCTCAGGCTTTAGATAGTCTGCAGATTTCTTGGATTCAAGGTCCCAGAGAGTCAGGTTGAAACATCCATCCACCTTCCATACCAACTTGTCCTATGCAGGGTCACTGAGGTCTAAACCCTAACCCAGAAACTTCAGGGGATTAACCCAGGATGGGGCACCAACGCATAGTAGGGCACAGCCACCATTCACACACACATTTACACCTACGGACAATTTGGCAGGTGTGAGCAGACCGTGCTAACAAAAGCAACGTTGTGATACCTGGTTAAAACATCCATCCATGCTTATCCAACGCATGGTTAGAGTGACTGGATCCCATCGCAGAAGGCAGGGGATAGCACACCTTGGATAATTTGTAAAAAGAGACTCGTCTAAACGGCATGTTTCGTCACCATGGGAGGAAACTTGAGTACCTGCAGGTAATCCACGCAAACACTGGAAGAACATACAAACTCCAATCTCACAGAGTCGGGACTGCAGTGAACCGCGATCGCAGAGATGTCAGGACACCGTGCCCCAGAATCTGAGATCAATGTAGTTCGCAAGTTACAAACAGGCCTCCAGTAACGAAGGTAACTGTAATACTAGTCAATTAACATGACAACAAACAAAACGTAAATTAATATTTAAGATAAAGAGCAGACTGCGAAGAGAACTAAACTCATCTGAAACATTAGGGTGATAAGTTCGCATACGAGCACAAATCAACATAAGAAATAGTTGCATTTAATGCTGAATTCATACAAATTAAAAAATAATTGTCCACTATTTAAGCGAATTGCAAAGCAACCGACCTTGAAATAATAAAAAATGATAACATTGCATAGAACTTCCAGCATAACTTCCATGCAATACAAATGAATGAAAGACAGTTTCAACAATTCGCTGCTGCGCAATACATTATACAATTCAAAACAATATTTGCAGCGCTTTAAAAAGTTGTAAAACAGCAGTTCTCGGCTACCGTAGAAATGCGAAATATGCATACAATCAACAGTTACGGCAGGAGCAATTAGTGCACAAAGACTGACAGTTTCCAGTTTTATAACAGGAATAACATTCTGCACAGTTACCGTAATCACGTCGCCCTCCAGAAGCGCATATCCTTTTAGAAACTCCAGTATTGGTTAAACAGTCCGCTTCGTCCTTCAAATCCTGACATCACTATAAACAGTGCAACACAAATTAATGAAACGGCGAAGCCCGAATAACGGACTGTTTATTGCATGAGTAACAGAAATACACGCACCCAGCTTCGTCCTTCTGTCCCTAATCGGACTACAACAGTAGGGCATAAGTTAATGAAATGATGACACTGGAGTACAAAAACCTGGTTAGTCAATCGGCGGTATGTACGTATACAGCTTCGTCATTTCGTTTCCCGCAGTTTACAGTAAAGTGTTCACTTACAACCGCCCCCCGCAACGGAAGTGACGTAGACAGAACTGGCTAGCGCTTGCGCAAATCCTCATAAGCGCAGTACGGGGCTTATAGGCGCTTTAAAAATAGTTCGGGGATGGTTTGTGAAGGTTTACGGTTCTTAGTAGTGCTGGTCTGTAGTTTCGTCGCGTTATTTCCTATTTGCGTTTTGAAAGCCAGTCCACTGAGTGGTAGATGGCATTTCTACAGCCGACTGCTGCCCAGCGCGGGTCTGCTCCACAGAAAAGTATGCTTTGAAAGGGAAAACGGCCGAATACGTGTGCGCATGCGCGCTGCTTACGTACCACAATCCCTTCACATTAGCAGGTGTGTTTGTTCATGCGCACGTACTGTACTATATTTCCATGCAATGCGTTTGTGCATTTGAATGTCGCTTGTTTTCAGAAATAACCAAAGGACTGCAACTTTGTTATAAGGGGATATGCCTTTATTTCACCATATGTAGTTTTATCGTTCGAAAAGATATTTAACACGAATGAGTGTGTCGGTAACACACGAGGCGGCCATTGGCTCTCAGGAAATACATCGCTCATCATTTAAGTTCTGCATTCCCAGCGAGATAAATGGCGTTCTTCTATGCGCCTCGTCGTCCGTCTCCCCACATCTTGCATTTTAGTTTTTTTTCTACTGCTGCTATCCTTTCTATATTTTAATCTAGTACGTTTCCCACTGGATATTTATTTTGTCATATCTGGTATATGGAAGAAATACAATAAACCCCATTTGTTTGTTTATAAAAAGAGGAATTATGAAAACCAAACTCTACCGTACCCCACCTAAGGGATTGGAACACGAGCACTTCCTGGAGTTTTATAGGATGTATGGATGCATCAAAACGGTACAACATCCCAACATGCTACCACTGCAGGCAGCCAAGTTAGAGACGCACGTGGCAGCCCAAACACCAGTTTCGCAAGCATTACAATGGCAGCAAAGCATAAAAATTGAAATAAAACAGGATATTCTTAAAAGGTATTTATTTAGAGCACTTTGGGAAGAGGAATTGTCTTCACTAACTCCAGATGCTTCTTGCAGAGGAGCTGGTGTGTAGGGTTAGGGGGCTCTGTTTTCATATATACCAGCTTTTAATCTCAATATTTTACTTTGCATGTTTTTAAACACAGAAACAAGCAATCTTTACCTTAGGTGACTTAATTGAAGAATGGTAATCAGGAGCAGGAACTCAAGAACTGCCTGTTCATTCCATTAAAACCAGATTTTATCCTGTAACAAGGAGAACCTCCTTAAATTTGTAGTTACCCATCTCTGGTACCACCTGCTTCCCCACACCGATTCCAGAATTCTCTTTCACACACCTCACCTCAGTTTGATATAACAGGCAAGATGGTTTCAGCTTGTTTGAAGCAAATTCATCCTTTAGTGAAAGTTGATGACTTTGTCAGTAGTTCCACTGGATGGACGAAGGTACAAACCTTCAGCCTAACTTCAAGCCAGTAACTTCAAGCAAAGAGATGAAAAGGTTTTCTTTTGTGACAAGGAGATCGGTGCCTCCACAATACAATTAGGTTGAATTCAGTGTGTAAGAAGGTACTTCTTCCCAAGATCACACATTTGTGCAGAGTCAATGAGTACTTGTGCCAACTTTTTTTTGGGGGGAGATAATTTAAAATTGACTTGCTTACCCTCTGTTGCTATTTATTTGGTGGATAGCTTTTGCTTTTGCTCAAAGGCATCCGATGTTTTTATGAACCAGGTTATAGCTGAATGAGAAGAGCTTCATTTGCACCAAGAACCAGAGTGTTTGAAGGGACAGGCTTTCTTCAGAAACCGCTCTGACCAGCAACTGCATCTGCATTAGATGACTTCTGAAGAGCTATCAGAGCTTTGTACCTTTTGATTGCTATGAGTTGCGATCAGGAGTTTGATGAAAAAGCTTTATTCGTAAATGAAAGGCATGTTAATCCAGGGAACTGCATATTTAACAGCACTTAAGAAAATAATAAAAAAAAAAAAAAACCACAAAAACTGTCAACAGTACTATCAAAATGGAAAATCTGTAGACAACAATTTAAAGAAGCCTAATGTTTCAGAAGGATGGAGAAAGTAGGCAAAAGTGGGGAGCTCAGAGCTACAGGTTTGTTTTTTTTTTTGAAAACGACATTTTAAAATCCGTGTCCAGATGAGTTTCCGCCTTTGTGCCAGTGAACTGAAAAGACGCGCAGTCTGAGCCCCCATAAACTCCTTGCACGTTCCACTTCAGTATCTGCTGCCAGCCATTCCTCGTTCGGGCCGGATACCTCCCCGCCCACCACCACGGGGTGCCCCACGGCTCGAGCCACCGTAAACGTCACGAGGAGGGTAGCCTCTCTCGACGTGAGGGTCGGGCCCCCTCTCTTGCCTGGTCATTCGCTCACCGCGGCTAGTGGAATACGGGTCGGCCCGACCGCTGGTACAACTGTCACGACCGCTGTATCCATTCCGGGACCCGCTGCCATAGTCGTCATAGCGACTGCCTCCACCATTCCCACTGTAGGACGGAGGGGGGGCCCTTGAGGATGGGGTGCTGCGAGAGTTACCTGCAGGGTCAATGGGGGAGGGTGGTGTCAAGTGACTGGCAAGTTTTAGTGGTTTGTTGATTTATTGGTTTGTGCAACATTCTGATTTTCCACTTGCCCACTCAAGTTAGCTTATATGAAACCGATGATATTTGGAGAGCTGGACCCATTAGTGATTACGCTACTGCAGTCATGTTAAATATTCAGCAGAGGCAGCGTTCCACTTCCTCAATCCCAACCATCAACACTGGAGAGTGATGATGATTTTTTTCCTCTTTAGTTTTGTGCCATTTATAGTTTTTCCAGCAACAAGGGAGTGGGGAGGGTGGCATATTCTAGATTCCACGTTGTTCTGAAGTATAAATTCTGGCCTGAAAGGCAGATTTCAGTTTCCACGGCAATCTGGGCTTGTCATCAGATGAATATTAGCTTTTCCCCCCCATCCGGAGAAATACTCCAGCCTGCTTGGGAGGTAGTAACGACTTCGAACAATGAATATATCACAAGTGCACTTACAGTAAAACAGAGCAGCTTACCATATCCATCGTAGGGATCCCTGTATGAGCTGGTACTGGGGCGATCCATGTAAGTCCTGTGCTCACGGGCCCCAGCGTAGCTGTCACGGTCACTGCCGGAAGAATGAGACACTCAGCAGCTCAACATGCAGCTATCAAACATAGCATGAGGGCTGTGACTAATTAAATAGGTTAGAACCTGAATGTAGGGCATCCTTCAGAACCATTTCAGGCATCATTAACAAATAGAAAATGTAGAACCTGAATGCTTGGTGCCTTTTGCTAATAAGGTCAAAATGCAGAACTAGAATACGATCCATCAGCCCCCCCCACCCAGTGCTGATCCCATCTCTCTAAGGAGATGTAATTTGATCAAAATCTGCCAATCTCACGCCAAACCACCTTCCAATGACAGACGGACACTCGAGACACTAAGCTGTAAGCTTGTGCTCATTAAAGACAGTAAAACCATGATGTTTGTTTAGGAACCAAAAGGAGGAATAAAAAGGTTTCATTTTAAATGGAAGTATACATTAAGATAGAGGGTAGAAAGAGGTACCGTCTTGAAGGCATCCAAAACATTAGAATCACTTAAACCAAGCTGCAGTTCATAACTCTGCATCAGTGCAGCAACCATCCATACCTGTAACCTCGCGACATAGATCCATACTCGTCCCGTGAGCTAGAATGTGGGGAATCGCGGTACGGGTAATCCCGGGCCGGAGGACCGTAATCTCTGGAATCCCTGGAGCTTAAGTAGTCACGGCTGGAGTAGCTTTCACACAATGGACAAAAGGCGAGGTTAAAGGAAGACAGGAAGAAAAATATAGAACTGGTCATACAAGCCCTGCTTGTTATGTGTATTCTGCCAGTGGCTTTACTCTCCAGCCACACACACACACACACACCTGTCTCTGCTGCTGTAGTGATCATCCCGAGGGGACGGGTACTCATCTCTCCTGGACATCATGGGGTCCCGGCGAGGAGGTGGAGGTCCATAAGAATCCCGGTCTCGGGACATGGGAGCTGTGAAAAAACAACTAGTCAGCCATATTCCTGGCTCCAAGGCTGACAGCCCTCGGGGTAGGGGGGCACAATGTGTCACTTACGCCTGCTCATTGGTCCTGAGAATGCCATTCGTTTAGGTGGGGGACCACCATTCCGAATTGGGGAACTTCTCTTTAGTGTCAGAGGTTCTCGAGATGGTAACCCTTTTAAAAAAAAAAAAAAAAAAAAGATTTAAAGAGGGTCTATAATTATCATAGTCAAAGAAGCACATTCAGCAAGTGAGAACTCCGACAGAAAGATGAACCGTGCAATCCACTGGATTAAATGCAGAAAGCTCTTTGTTAATCTTTAAGCAGCCGCTCACTACCACACCGTGCCAGTATGCGAGACACAAGGCCAGCTAATGGCACCGTCTTGGTGAAGGGCTTGTTTTACAGGGAGGGGAACCACGAGACAAGCAGTGTTTTCCCCAACTTCTAAAATATGAAGTGGAGAAATTTAAGGGTAATGAAATACTACAGAAAAAGCAGGAGAGCAATAAGGGAAGCCAGTGTCAGCCTGTGTAATGCAACATCTCAAAGAAGACGGTGCCCAACTCGCGCTAGAATTGCAGAGGCAGAGAATGAGCAGTAGGACGTTACCTCTGGGGGGGGGGGCCCTCATCGTCGGCGGGCCTCCATGGGCTCCTCTGAAGCCGTAACCACGGCGCAATCCTGACTCAAACTGAGGCTTCGTTGCTTGTGCTACTTTGATTGGCTTACCATCAAGGGACTGTCAACAACAGGTCAGTGCCACCAATGGGGCAGTACCAACAGGTTCTGATTATTTGCATATTCACATCCCAAACACTGAATTTAAATGCATGTAGCAGTGCAAGTTCTTTTTAGATATTGCCAAAACTCAAAAACATATGCAACATTCTAATGAAAATCCTGGACATGCACTAAGCCAATGGTTCTCAATCTCGGTCCTCGGGCCCCACTGCCCTGCTTGTTTTTCTGCTATCCCTGCCCCACACACAAGTCCCAGCTGTCTTTCAGCTTCTGATTACCTGGATCAGGTGTGTTCAGTCAATCAGCAGTGTGTAGGGCAGGGATAGCTGGAAACCAAGCAGGGCAGTGGGGCCCGAGGACCGAGTTTGAGAACCACTGCACTAAGTGAAGACTGAGTGACATGCAAAAGTTTGGTCAAAATTTCCATTACTGTGATTAGCTAAGCAAGTAAACAGATTTCCAAAAGGCATCAAAGATGACATTTCTATAATATTCAGCAAAATTACGATTTCCAATCTTATAGTTTCAAAATAAAAAAGGAAGAGAGCACAAAGCAAAAGTTTGGCCCCCCTGCATGATTAGTACTTACTAACACCCCATCTGGCAAGTATCACAGCTTTAAACACTTTGTAGCCAGCTAAGAGAGTCCTTCAATTCATCGTTTGGGGGATTTTCACCCATTCTTCCTTGCAAAAGGCTTTGAGGTCTATCAGATTCTTGGGCCATCTTGCATACACTGCTCTTTGAGGTCTATCCACAGATTTTCAATGTTTAGGTCGGGGCACTGCGAGGACCATGCCAATACCTTCAGCTTGCACCTCTCCAGGTAGTCCATTGTGGATTTTGAGGCGCGTTAAGGATCATTATCCTGTAGCAGATGCCATCCTCTTCATCTTGAGCATTTTTACAGACAGTGTGATATTCGCTTCTACAATTTGCTGGTATTTAACGGAGCCACTCGCTGCAACAAGCTCAAAACACAATCAATCCACCCCTGTGCTTAACAGCCGGAGAAGTTATTCTCATGAGATTCTGTACCCTTTATTCTCCAAACATACCTTTGTGCATCGCAACCAAAAAGTTCTGTTTTAACTTCTTCAGTCCACAGGACGTGTTTCAAAAATGCATCAGATTTGTTTAGATGTTCATCTGCAAACTTCTGATTTTGCAGTGAGGATACACGTTTTCTTCTGACGACTCTTCTACAAGTCATATTTGTGCAGGTGTCGCTGTACAGTAGATCAGTGCACTCAAGAGTCTGCTAAATCTTCCTGAAGGTCTTTTGCAGTCAAGGGATTTTAATTTGCCTTTCTAGCAATCCTATGAGCAGCTCTCTCTGAAAGTTCACGGTCTTTCCAACCTCAACATGACCTCCACCATTCCTGTTAACTGCGATTTCTTAATTACATCATGAACAGAGGAAACCACTGCTTGAACATGCTTTGCCATCTTCCATACACTTTATAGGCATCAATTATTTTATCGTTATTAGTGGTAGGCAGTTGCAGATGGCTGCGGAATGGGTTCAAAGTTGGGTTTTAGGACTCGGAGCATTTAGAAATCTTTGAAATTTGCATCGCCTTTTCCAACTGATGACTGAACATTCCATAGCAAGAACAAGCCAATGAAGACCTGAGAGGTTTGGTGCCTCCCACCCCTGCTAAAATTGTACAAAACAAAAATATGCCAGTTTTGTTTAAAATGTTGAAAAGAATGTTCCATTTCAGCTTTATGCCTTTTGAAGGTCAGTTCGTCTTTTACTCACAGTAGTAAATGTTAACCAGAAGTGCCCAGATTTTTGCATGCCCCTGCATAAAAGAACTAAAACTGTATCATTAGATTCGGGCTAAACGAAATCAAACTACTGCTCTCCATGCAGCCAAACACCTGGCTAGATAAAGACGAAGGCCTGCCCACCTTTCCATTCATTTCCTTGACAGCATCCTTTGCATCTGAAGGTCTCTCGAAAGTTATAAACGCAAACCCTCTGGACTTGTTAGTTTCCCGATCCTTCATTAGGATTACTTGCAAAAAAGAGGCAATACATCATGACCGAAAACAACCTGTGAACATTTCAAGCACTTTTATCTAAAGTACACAGATTACGTCTAATGAACCAATACCACACGTGTTACTAACACGGATCAGGCGACGAAATGAACCACATATCGGGGGGGGGGGGGGGAATTTTTTTGTTACAAAACAACCCCACCAATAATTATAATCTTTACAAATAAA